>APFE030340631.1:8725-28701 GCA_000404065.3 Pinus taeda
ATTCTTAATCTATAAGTAAGTTTCGTTTAATACTATGACTTTATTAATTAATGAAATTATTTATTCATTAATGAATTTAATTACAAGGGAAAAAATACACAACTACTTTGAAAATAATTCTTTACCTTTGATTTCTATACACTATTAAAAATATACTAAAATATTCCTAACATCCACTTAATAGTTATTAATAATTAAATTAAAATTCAGAAAGTGCTATATTATGGTTATTAATAATTAAATTAAAATTCAGAAAGTGCTATTTCATAATAGACTTTCCTATACACATAATAATTTTATAGTTGAATATGAAAAAAGATATTAACAATATAATATTTTAGATAAATGATTTAGTAAGCACTATTTCATAATATGAGTTCTAATATTTTGATAAAAAAAGTTGTTTTAAAAAATATTGTATTTTTAATTGTAACTTTCATATATTATAAATAATAATACTAGTAAGGTTGACTTATTTTTATATTTTTTATTTATTTTTTTCATTGAAAAAAAAGAGTTTAACTAATGGTTCATAAAGCATGATATACAATTTTAAGTGAGATTGTAAATTTTTGTTATTTAAAATATGTTTTTGAATTCATAAATAGATCCATCGCCATTGAAAAACCCTTGAAACACTCTAACTTAAACAACTTAAACTCTAACTTTTTAAAAATATCTACTGGATTTTGATTAAAACTCATTAAAAAAAATACAAAAATATCATTTTATCTATTAGTTAAAAAAAACTAAAACACATTTACATTATAAAAAAAATATTTATGATACACATGTTTTAAGAATTAATTACTAAATCTAAATCTCTATATTTATTATAGAAATTAATTACTAAATTTGTTTTTCTATGAGCATTGACCTAAAAGTGACCATGACTTCCAAGTTTCTATGAGATATCCATACCATAATTCTGGTAAAATTTATTATTAGTTTCTATGAAATAAAATTATTACTAGTTTCTATGAAATAAAATTATTATTAGTTTCTTTAACGAAATCAAGAAGTGGTTAGAATTGGACCGGTTACAAACCACCACGGGATTACTTTCTGAATTGAAAACAAGGATGTAGAAGACGCCATGGGCACTTACAAGATGCTATGTTTATGTGTCCGGCATTAAAATTATTATTAGAGAAGTGTGCGTAGTGTGAGGCTTTAGAAAAGGTTAATGGAGAATTAGTGACCCTCAATGTCGTTGCAAGCAACGATTGCTGTCACGTTCTCGAATCTTTTTGTTTTCTACATTCTTACACAGTAATACTTCCATGGATGTTGTGCCCAATCGAGCAGTATACTTGGTGTGTTGATGATAGGACTGTTGCCCCTCATTCTTTTAAAGATAAGAAAGGAAACAATTGTGACTGCTGCCCCTCATTCTTTTAAATAAAAGAAAGGAAAGAATTGTGAATGTGAAGGACGGAAGATGGAGGCGAAAGAAAAAAAAAAGTACCACGCAAGTAACGTTGTTTCTTCTCAAGAAGAATTTTTTACATGAATCTTGTGCGAAAAAGGTGAAGTTGTCATAACATCCAACAACCTCTGTCTTCTTTTATACATATATGAATAGTGTTGTGTAGCTAAGTAGGGTTATTTTTTTTTAAAAGAATTTTTACAAGAATCTTGTGCGAAAAAGATTAAGTTGTAAGAACGTCCAACAACCTCGTTTGTCATTTTTTATACACATATATGAATAGAATTTTTTGTGTTGTGTGTCTTGGTGTAGTTGAGCCTCTCGTTGGCATTCCTCCAATAAAGAATATTTTCATCGGTCAAAACGTGTTTTGGATATCCATCTAGCTTTTTGAGTCTTACAACATAAGCATTCACCAATAATGGTGAAGTTGGTATTGCTCAAGGATGGTAAAATAATTTTTGTGCCTAGAGGTTCATTCCTTAATGGTATGCAGATGTAAAGTAGTCCAAGGATTTTTACGAAGAGACAGAATGATTCATGGTTACTCTAGTAAAAAAAATGTTTTCCTAGGTGGATTGAGGAGATTTAAGGCTTACATAATTTAAAAGATTAAAAATTTAGGATATTCTCTTGAAAAAGAGTTTATATAAAAGACAAAGAAATCATGTTAAAGTGTATGGAAAAAACTATTTTTTGAATTAGATTTTTTTAAAAATGTGTGAGATGTGCAAATTAATAACAATTGTGGTAATTTGTCTTACAATAATATGTGCTTATTTTCCACCATTTTGAAAAAGAGAAAAGTGGGTTTGCATGCATAAAGAGTAGTTACCATTACCATGTATGTATTTAATAATAGCTACTTTGCTTTTGACTTGTTTGGGAAAAAAACAATATATGCATATGCATGCACCATAAACATTTCATTTAAAATATGTTGAAGTGCATGAAACTATAGCCATAATGTTAATTTTCATGAAGGGAATATGGGATATTATGTTAGTATGATTTGGGAAAGAATTTATATTGCATGAAAGAATGTGTTAATTGCTTTGTGGAAAATACTACACATTTGCATGCAAGGTATAGTTAGCTTCTTTTGGGAAGGGAGATGTGTTTTTATAAGAAGAATAACTATCATATTAATGAACAAGTGGTTGCGTGCAAGAGATAATTACAAATGTGTTATCTCTATTTTGGAATAGGGCATGTATTTTCCCGTACTATAATTATTGTAAATAGTTCTCCTTCAAAAGAAAAATGTTGAAATGTTGTCAGAATGAACATTACCTATCATATTGGATTTCCCTTAGATGGGGACAGTCCTTTATATTCATAATAATAATAATAATGATATCTATTGTATTGGAAAAAAATTACTTATTTACATGCACAAAGAATAACTGAGGGGCTAGCTTCCTTGGGATAATCTTTATCTTTATCTAATTACATACACGGGAATGAAAGCTAAGATACTAGTATACTTTAAATAAATGGTTACAGTGCTTGTGCGAGAAGGGTCATAGTAATGTGGTATTTATTTTGACATACTTGATAATTATTTTCTTATACTTAATGCATGATGAGTGTTGTTAGAAGCATATTGTGATATTATATTTAGATCTCATGTATGCACTTGAATGGATGTTAAAGGAATCGATTTTAAATACTGATTATTGGTTGATTAATGTTTTATCTAATCATGATATCAAATCTTGTTGACAATAACAATGATCATGATAACAAAGCTTGTTGACGATAGCAATGACTAGAAATGATGGTGATTTTTGCAAATGATAAATTATATTTAACATTGTGGCAAGTAAAAAACTAATTTTCCATGTATATGAGTGTGAGATGCTGGATGGTCCACTGATGGAAAAACTAAGCCACAAAGATGTAAAGATTGAAGATTGGTGGGTAAATGATATCATGATTATTGTAATAGCTTTTAGCTAGATATGTTGTTTTTAAATGATATTTCTTTGTAATATTTTATGACAATGGTCAAGGGATGGTCTCCCTTATAACCATCGTGTGACGGGTGAACACCGTCACAGGAGTTTAATAATAAAATTAAACATTTGTTGATTTTTACCGTACATGGTTTCTAGGGTATATTGGTTTCTAATGATGTGGTTTCTTGTTGTGCTACTTTTGTGATGTGAATTCCTTTTACGATGTGAATTCCTTGCATGATTTGATGTTTACAATTTCAAGTACGTGATTAAATAATTGAGTTAAAGGAACTATGAAAATGATGCAAAGTTAGATCAGAAATTTTATGTTAATATATTACAACAGTGGTTGTTAATGGTTATGAAACTTACTATTCTTTCACTAAAATAAGTCTATTTAATGATGAAAAATCTATCTAATGGTTGATGTTTAATATGGAATAATAATTTAGATAGTTACCCATGAGTAAATTGTATAAAAAAAATTCAAACTCCATGCATTTTCATGCGAGGTTATCGGGGATGTTACAAGTTATTTTTCTCGGCTATATTTATTTTGATGTCAATTAAAAAATAAACCAATTTTTATTATGTTTTTAAAGGGGATTATGTGAATTCCAAAAGACAAATGAAGGGAAACCAAACACATGATAATAGGAATGTTCAAAAAAGTGTTTAGAGAAAGAGGAGTCATTTCAACAACAATGCACATTAGCGGTAAGTAATGAGCGATTTATTCTTTATGTACATCAAATTTAATTATCACATGAAATACTAATTTGAAATTATTTTCTTACAAAGAAAGAAACAAAATAGAACCCACTCAACACATAAAGATAAGAAAACAAGGAAAAAAATGGTTCATCACCAAATTTCTAATACTTACATTTTTGTGTCACTTAAGATTTCATATTTTTTGTGTGTTGGGCATGGAATCCCCCCCAAGGCATGTTTTGGGGCTTAAAGCCGAAGTTTTGACCAAATCTTGTTGCAAAGCTTCACGAATTACGAGCGCGAAGCGTGAAAAATATGATAGAGTAATAGGGTTGTCTACCCTAGTTTTCTAATGTAATGTCGGTTGTATAGACATACCCATGGTCCATGGACCATGGGATTGTATAAATATAACGAGGCTCTAATTTGTAAGAAAAGGAGAGGGTGGATAGGAAAAAATTAGTCGAAGATCTACGAGTGAAATCTAGTTTTGGGTTGTAGAGTAGTAGAAGGCTCTGTAGCTCAGTGCACAGAGGCCTAGTAGTCTGCAGTTGCGTGCACAGACCCTTGCAGTTGAGTGCATAGGGCAGAGTCGAGTCTATAACCAAGGAAGGAATTAATAGAGGGAAGTTTGATTATAATTCTATGTATTTGTTCTTGGGTTAATACTTCATTGGTATATCTTGCAATTATACTGTTTATTTACTGTGCGCATCTGTATGAATAGTTTATGCTATTAAATATAGCTTAAAGCACTCAAATCACTAACATTAGAAACTACAAGTAAGATCTTGGGTAATAACACAGAGTGCGGCATTCAGCCCCTGAGCAAGGGCTACACGAAGGTAGTATATCTAGTTTCAAGGCATAGGAAAGTGTGCGAGGAACCCTGTGTATATGGTCAAACTGAGGACCGGTTGAACTCATCATACATCTCCAGGGTGCGGAAAACTGGTTTCAACACCCTCGTATACTACTCCAGGTGAGACCTCAGTCCATGCTTTGTGGATTGTTGCTGAAAGGGCCAATAGTACCGAGATTTGTTGGCTAATTAAATGTGAACCTGGGTCAGGCCCCAACAAGCCAACAAATGGATTTGTTGCCGGGACCGGGATCTGCATAGAGATGTCTGATGTCGTATCACTAGAATCTGACAAAGAAAGGAATTGAAGATTGGTTGGACAGAAAGATTCACGAGTTCACAGTGCATAAAAGCAGGAATCCACAAATATCAAAAGAATAGTGGTTAGATTGCTATGTGTATATAGAGATCCATGAAATTTTCTTTGCATCCTTCCCAACTGAGTTGTACGAGTGGATCGCGAAGCTAGAAGACAGTCAAGGAAGGTGTAGACTCGACAAACCTATTGTGTGGCCTTCAAAGTTGGTGCGGAGACTGAAAGCATTAGAAGATAAGATTGCACGCGTTGTGGACCATTGGCTCAATTGGATTATATGAGGGTTTATCACCCAGTTCGCGGTAGATACTTCAGTTAGCTATAACGAGGTTGAATGAAACTTCCTCAAAGGACCGCGGGGTAAGTACGTTAAATATTTGAACACTTGGATTAAAATGCTACTGGGTGAAGACCGAGTTATGAGAATAAATTGATGTTTGGGGCTACGTGAAGTGGGAGGATCTACAGGAATGAAGGTAGCACAAAGCCAGAGTCTAGCCCGTTGATTTCACCTCCACGAGAAAGCGAGGAAGAGATCGCGAAAGTTTCACCAAGAAGTGCGATCAGTTTGATAAAGCAGTGAATTCCACGCATACCACTCCCACCTACACCACTACCAGTTTCACCATCTTCACCCTCGTCTTCGCCCACACCACCTCTGCCACCACCACAGTTCAATAGGAAAGTGCGATAAAGTTGCCAGTGTTTAAGGGAGTAGGGAATGAAGACTCGAACCAGTTTTGGTTCATGGTAAAGGCTGTATGGGAAGTGCAGGGAGTCACAGATGACAATATAAAGGAAGCAACGCTGGTCAGCACCCTACAAGATCGCGCACTGACATGGTACATTAAGCATTCTAATGACAATCCGAACACAGGAATCGTGGATATCCAAGTTGTGCTGGACAAAGAATTTAGCAGGCCAAAATCGGCGACACGGTCAATCATTGGATTTGGTGAGACCCCTTGGGAACTGGATTAGAAACTGAAGGGTAAAATTCGTGAAGCTAATATGACCTTGACTGACGCACAACACCGCACATGATTTGTAGCATCACTAATGCCGCATCTAAGAAACACGTTGTCACAACAGAGGCTAAACACTCAGGTCGAGTCCTTGGAGATGGTGATGAAACTGCACGAAACCCTGATACAAGTTCCTAACATAGGAGTTCAATAGATCCATGTGCAATTGCAGAACTTGTACCTTGAGATGCAGAGTTTGAAACAAGATAGGATAGCTTGCCCAGAAGCGTGTGAGGAGGTATGGTGCGTAAAGTGCAAAGGCTAGGGACATGACAAGGACCATTGTCCAATATTCATAAACTACCTGGCGGGAGGAGGACTAATGCCACTGAGACCAGAGGCACGAGCAGGACCAAGCATGATGCCTGCATTATGGTGCACGATTTGTTAGATACGAGGGAAACATGCTACAAATAGCTGCCATCTATTACAAAAGTCTACATAGACATCCTAGTAGTTGTTCCGTAAATTATACAGGTCAGTAGGCCACGATGGGCACACTTGTAGGAGTTATGAACTAATGATGGACGAAACTCCTACCTACAGATTTCAAACCGAAACATGGGCCCTCGGTCAAAATGCAGGGATGGCATGCAGTGGATTTTAGGGGCGCGGATGAGGTCGAGGTGGAATGGGCTAGGAAGAGGTCACAGACAGCTGATATGTTACAATTGCTGAGGGCCAGGGCATTATGCCTGCAATTGTACAAATCCAACGAGACTATCATTCTTGTATTGTACGCAGTTTGATCATAAGACAAATGACTATCCCATGCTGGTAGCAAGGTTGCGCGATAAGGGAGAACTCCGGGCTCCCTCGACTCAGAACCTACAAATAATGAGGTTTGAGCCACGTAAGGAAGACTTGAATGTAAATATCGTGCTCCGAAGTGGCATTACGATGGGGGATGACAAAGGCAAGTAGCCCAAAGAGAGTTCCTGGGTTTCGCAAGGCTCCAATAAAGGAACCATAATTTGATTTGGAGCTAGCTAAGGAGACATTCATGGAAGCTAAGAAGAGTTTTGTGGAGGCCTCCACTTCAGGTAGGAAACACAAACTTGAACTGGAAATGGACACATTAATGCTCACTACCTTTTTGGAGACGTGCATGAAGCTACTACGCAACAACAAGGATGTGAAGGGACTGCAAGAACTCACCATTAGATGTGCTAGGACCGCGCAAGGAGAACCGCGCATAGTCTAGAAGCTTGGGAAGCACACGACGTGAACAGGAAGGGAGATGATATTAACTGCGCAGATTAGTGAATATGAAATGGATCAGGTGATTTTGGATCTAGGGTCGAATGTGAATGTCCTACCAAAGCAGAGATGGGAGCGCATGGGTAGGCCTACACTATAATGGTCACCTATCCAACTCCGAATGGTGAACCAACAAAAGATCCTACCTATGGGGAGATTACAGGGAATCATAGTAGATATCGAGGGAGCAAGCGCGCTTGTAGATTTTGAAGTGATAGAGATTATTGATGACAACAATCCCTATCCCACGCTATTGGGTATAGATTGGGCCATTAACATGAATGGATTAATAAATCTAAAGAAGCACAAAATGATTTTTGACAAAAAGTCATTGCGCATAGTGGCACCGTTAGACCCTGCAAAAGGATCACGCTACACAAAGCGAGTGTGCGACTACGACAACGATGACGATCTAGACTATATATACAAGATAACTGCATGGTGGCATGACTGGGTAAATATAACCGTGGATGGCAGAATCTCGTGGGAGCACGAAATCTCCTGCACCTAATATTTGGACAAAGAAATAGAACGATGGCAGAATCGATTACACAAGGTAACCATGCTCCACTGTAACATGATGACAAGGTCATTGCGTTGCATGACCATAGAAGTTAGAGATCTGCCTACATATGATGGTTTGAGTGAGGTCGATGATTTCCTGAATAAATTGGAAAGCGAAATATCGGAACAACAACGTTTCGATGCTCTGAAATGGGCATTGCATGCTACGCCACCAAGATGGTGGGGTATGCGTCAAAGAAGTTTTGAGGACTGGGGCGAATGTGGAAGGATGTTGCTCATTCAGTTTGGAAAGCCTCAGATGTGGATGAAAGCCAGATATGATAGATGAAACAGCCTGCGTGCCCACATATCCAAATGGGTACAAGCGTATGATGCGCAACCTGCATGAATGCCCACCGTCCTCGCCATAGGAAACACGACCAACAAGTAGGAGTGGCAAGACGATGGCGCGAATGATGACCAGGAAGTATGATAAGACCAAGCATGCCAAACATTATCTGTGTGGAAGCTTTTGACAAAGTATGCGAAGTACTAAACGCGGTCCACCATGTGAAACGTATTGACTGGGACCTACGCGTACCAACAATTCTATGGGCTTATAGGACCATGTGAAAAACCCTGACCATGCAAGCATTTTTGAAGCTGAAGTATGAAGCAGATGTTGTAATCCCTACGGAGCATGTGAAGCTTAGACAGTGCATAGTAGAACCCGTAGATACGATTGTTCACGAAGCTCAGAAAGGAGGGATCACACAGCCGCAAGGAACATAACGCATGGGACTTGAGGAAAAAATCCAACAGGGAAACCTTAGACTCCACAAACTTGAAGAAGAAAGGGTACGGTTAAGGAAGAAAAGTGCTTTGATGGATGCGGAAGTCAAGAATATGGAGGAAAATATAATGAAATATTTTCTCGGAAAAAAGACCAACATTGTAAGGCAATAGGTGTGTGATCATGATGACGGGTGTAAGACTTATTGCTGCAAATTGATCAGTCTAATGGCTTGGATTGGACTGCATATTTCTAAGCTTAGTGACCAAGGTAGCACATTGCAGATGGCGAAGTGTGTGATGCTGACCATAACAATAAAAGGTGGGGACTCTCAAGGAACCATGACGGAGGACTGAATGGAACTCTATACAGGTGGTGCATCCACTTGACTAGCTGAGGGGAAGAATGTATTAGTGCTCGAGGCAGTTGGAAGGGAGCACGGGACTATAAACTATTCTACCCGAGAGTTGCACAATTTTGAAAATGTGCACAGAAGAAAAGAGTCACAATGTCCACGCCCACGCCCAAGGGTATGCACTGCCACCCGAGTGGGCCATAAAGTGACTGTTGAAGTCATTATTCACGATGGGATGCTTGAATTAAGGCCAAATGGAGTGGGCGATAGGCATTGAAGATGCGATTTATGGCCAAGACTTTGGAAAATCTGTTGCCAAGAAAGCATTTATGAGCCAAAATTAGGGGGAATGGTCGAATCTAAATTCCAAAAGTGCTATAAAACACAAAGGGATGACCAACAAACAACACTTGGTTATTTGCAAATTGAGCAATTGAGCAGAGCCCTAAGTATTGTGAGCCGAGCGTTGATTAAGCCCTTGAATTCGCAAGTGATAGATTACTACACAGCTACAATGACAACAACTAAGGATGGTATGGGGATAGAAGAGGTGACCGCCGATGAGGCTACGCAAGCCCTAACTATGGAGGATATTCTAGAAGTAATGAGATTGTGGCAGAGACCCCGAAATCACTGCGTACGCCAAGACCCAAGAAGGATAAACAAGAAATGGCTCCTGTATGTGTGTCTCCATGAAACCTGCTATGCAGCAAACTGTCGATGGACGAGAACGAGGAAGTTGTCATTATAGAAATAGACGAAGAAGGAGAAGATCTATAGGCCCTTGTCATCACAAAGGAAGAAGACGAAGGCATGGAGGTGGATATTCAACCTACACACTCTGCGACAAAGTTTCCTACCTATGTCTCCCCGCAAAAAGGGAGGGCCAGAGTGCCCAAGGACCTGGACAAGACCAAGAGTGCGGTCCAAACCCTGATCCTCCCAGATGCCATTATGTTTGAGGGCACGCACCTAGGCCGTGTGCCGACCATGAAATTTGAAGATTGGGACCTCAATGACCGTGATAAGTTCCCTCACCTTGAGACCAGAAACCTCATGAACCAGAACACTGAGGGGGTGGTGATCACATTAGAGCCACGAAAGTGGTTGTGCGGTGTGGAAAAGGTCGGGCCACTGAACCTACTATGGGTGCCGCATTTCCACCACACCCCAATTACTATTTTCATTATCAAGCAGCTGGTCCACCTGGTGCATGATGGGTATTTATGGTTGGAGGAGCCCATCCCCATCACAATAGACCTAATTCATTGCATTTACTAGCTTCCACACAAAGGAAAGGACTAATGACCATATCGAAAGGGAAGGGTAGTGATTTGGTCCTCGCGGAGACCATGAAGATGAAGTACAAGCTGGAAAAGAAGAAGATGGGCTACTCCATTTCCAGCATCAAGGACAAAGCAGTATGCGTAACAACCTAAATCCTCACAGGCAAAGTTATGCACAAGTGCCATGCCAACGAAATACCTGTGCTGGTGGTTGCATTGGCCGAGAAGTGAGCGAAGGGGGTCCAATTTAACTGGTCTGAATTCCTCTACACGAAATTCTTAAAGAATTGTCACGAAGCCCAGGAGCAGGGTAAAACCTTCCACTATTCATGACTGTTGCTGTGCATAATGCTTGTAGTACGAGAATTGCCAGAGGACAGTCAATTCCCCATAATTGATTGAGAATTATCAGAGGCCACAAATTGCACTTCTCTCTGGGCCACGAAGTACGCTTCGCTCTGGGCCATGAAGAATGCTACAAGGATACGTGACAACAAGATCTTCCTTGGTGCTCATGGAGATGAAAATCCAAATATGGATCAACTGTAAGCTGTAATTGTCACCCACGGTCTACAACAGTCTGCAGGGCTTTGCAGGAATTAAGGTGAACATGCATAACATATATATCAGGGCGCAAAAGGACCCAATGAAACAGTGGAAAAAGTTACCCTTTGTAGAAACTAACAATGCCATTTTCAATGTCATGGAGGCATGGCTACCGGAGTGGCATGCCCTAGACCTCACAGAGATTGAAGAATTGGCAGTGCAAAGAATGAAAGACGAGGCAAAGCTGCACATCGCACACTTGGCCGAGAAAAGGCAAAAGGAAAAAGCAGCAGTCGAAGTGCGCGCAGCACGAGAAGCGGCACAAAAGGCCGCCGAGAAGGAAAAGGCCACAACAGCAGTAGCACAGGAAGCAGCCGCGAAGACGGCCGAGGGCCAAATAACGCCTTCGCAAGGGCAGGCAACCGAGGTAGCAGAAATAGAGGAAGGAGTCACGGACCGACAAACCACATCCACACAGTTAAAGCACCAACACCCAACAAAGTGACCAGGATTGAGGAAGAAGATCAAGGAGTCGAAATTTTCCATTGACCCGATCACCCTAACCAAGCGTGATCCGCATGACATCGACGAGACGGTGCGCGATGTCACAAATGAGGCTCTCCAAGATTTCATGCAGGAGAACTAGATTGTGTTGGGGGGCCCTCTGAGCACAGTTGCGGGAATTACAGGAATTGCAGGAGAGCAAATGGTGTGCGCGTAGATTACAAACACAATTGTGTTGCCCGAAGGGGTTCTAGTGACATCATATGAGGCCGACAGGTTTTCGATTATCACGATGAAAGGTCTTGGTGTTAATCTAGCCACTCTTTCATGCGAGACATTATATCTCTTACAGGATGGGATAACATCAGAGCTGCGTGCTAGGGAGAGTCATGTGCTCCAAGTCATCAGTGAGAAGAACATAAATATGAAGAAACTTAGCTTGTAGCACGATGAATTGGTGTCGCAAAATCAACAACTAGTGCAGGTGATAGGCGACGCTTGATGAAGCATCCTGGAGTTGGCCATCCCATCAGATCTACTAGTGGAGGTGTGGATCAACAGGCTAGTAGCAAGAGTCCGTGAGGCCAGGGAAGAAATTACCAAGGTTCAGCTGGAGCTGAATCTTCAGATCGTCGAGATATGGTTAAGGGCGCTACCATCCACTCCCGAAAAAGTCAGAGAATGACATGCTAGTGCTATCACAGTGCGATTAGAGGAGATTGGAGGTGTAGTGCGAGACTGCACCAGCTTGTTGGAAGAATCACTTTGAGGTCCTCGCAAGTTTGTAGGGGGACCCAAATATCTAGTGCTTAGAGATAGAGGCGCGAGAACTCGAACAACAATGTGACAATGTCTAGGGTACTGCGCAGATGGTGGTCCTCACTTAGAGGCTTGCAACGATACAGCAGGATAAGGCGCTGAAAGAATAGGTGGACACGACATGACATAAGGAAGTAATCCTAAGAGCATGCGTCCAGCCTTGCATCGACGAGGCATTCACCATCATGGAAGCTATCGAAGGCAAGCTTACCCACATGCAGGGGATGTACGCATTGAGGCAGAGAAGCACTCCTAACTCAGACGTCTCCGAAGTGCGTATGCAATAGGTCCAGGAAACAATAGCTAAGTGCACTGCTGACCTCCGCATAGTTCAAGAATAGCTGGTGGGACTCCACGCAAAGATCACCGTGCCGATAAAGTGACTCGAGGGCGAGCCACGATGTTTGTGTTGGGGGCCTTTTGGCATGGAATCTCTCTTAAGGCATGTTTTGGGGCTTAAAGCCTAAGTTTTGACCAAATCTTGTTGTAAAGCTCCGCGAATTACGGGCGTGGAGCGAAAAAAGTATGATAGATTCATAGGGTTGTCCACCCTAGTTTTGTAATGTAATGTCGGTTGTATAGACCTACCCATGGTCCACAGACAATGGGATTGTATAAATAGAGCGAGGCTCTAAGTTGTAAGAAAGTGACAGGATGGATAGGAAAAACGTAGTCGAAGATCTACGAGTGAAGCCTAGTTTCGGGTCGTAGAGTAGTAGAAGGCTCTACAACTGAGTGCGTAGAGGTCTAGTAGTCTGTAGCTGAGTGCGCAGACCACTACAGTTGATTACGCAGGGTGGATTCGAGCTTGTAACAAAGGAAGGAAAAAATAATGAGAATTTTGACTATAATTCTATGTATCTGTTCTTGGGTTAATACATGATTGATATATCTTGCAATTATACTATTTATTTACTGTGCGCATCTCTATGAATAGTTTATGATGTTAAATATAGCTTAAAGAACTCAACTCACTAACATTGGAAACTAAAATTAAGATCTTAGGTAATAACACAGAGCGCGACGTTCATCCCCTGAGCAAGGTCTACGCGAAGGCAGCATATCTGGCTATGAGGCATGGGAAAGTGTGTGAGGAAACCTTCGCGCAGGGTCAAAACGATGACCGGTTGAACTCATCAGACATCTCCAAGGTGCGGAATCGTGGTTTCAACACCCTCCCATACTACTTCGGGTGAGACCTCAGTCCACGTTCCGCGGACTCTTGCCGAAAGGGCCAACAGTACTGGGATTTATTTGGCTAATTAACTCTGAACCTGGGTCAGACCCCAACAAGCCAACATTGTGATTATTATATATGTAGATAGAAAATTTACACTCTTCGATGGATGTCACCTAATAGTTACTAACATACAAAGAAGAGCTAACCGAAGAATTGTTCAACATTGGGTTCAGCGAAGGTTATGAGTATATATTAAAGTATAAAGGGTTAATTGAACAATTTGTAATTAGCTATGTTGTTTAACTTCACTCATTCTATGATAAATGGAACAACAAAAAATGATTTATATTAATTATATCTATGCATTTTCATGATGTATAATTAAACATGCAAGAAATAAAGTATGGGGTGGAGCCAAAAAAAAATATTTTGAGAAAGCTATGCATTATGGTTTCGAAAGAATGTGTATCATTTATTAATCACTTACTTCTGTGGTACATATTTTTATTTATGTAATCATGTAACTCTACTATATATACATAGATATGGTTATACACTTTGTTTCTATGTTTATAGATGGAACATTAAAAAAAAAATTGACCAATAACACTTTAAGCTAAATAACCCAAGTACAAAGGCATGCACACAGCTAGTAGTGATGATTGAAAATCAATATAATTGAATGTTACTACAAGTTGAATGTTTTTAAATATTTCTCTATGAAAACAAATATTTTATTTAATGTACTTCATGACATTTATCATAATTACATGAAAACATGTTACCAATAACTATAACACTTACTTATTAACTTTTTGTTTATTGTATTGGTCATATTGTGTGAATTGGATGTGGATAGGTTATCAATAAGTGTAACAATTATGTATCAGTTGCATTATGATCATTTTGGACCTTTTTGTTGTTCTATTTTATATGATGTTGAATCTCTTATTTATATATAATAACATTTCTTTCTTATATTATGGCATTTTCCAATGTAGGAAAATGTTGCATAGTTGATTAATTAATATATAAATGATTTACCATTAGTGGAATTTTGAGTTAAACAATAGATCTCAAAACAAAATTGTATTAGCAAAATCAACTTTAAAAGGACCAATAAGATTCAAGACGATGATGTCATTCCAAGGGGTAAATATTTTTCACAAGAAAATAAGAAAACTATATTTTTTAATTTTATTTTGATCTTTTATCCTTACCTGTTTTCTCAAATGTACCTATTGGATGTGGAATTGAGTATCCACTCCGCATACCCTTGAGTAGATCCATATAGGAAAAATTGAAAATACATGAAAACCATGTTTCATTTCACTTATTTTCAAAATATTCAGTGCAAGGATGCCCAAAAGTATGTAAAGTGGCACTCGATGGGTGGTTACACATGACATTTGAGTAAACTTGTAAGAAAATAAACCCAAAATAAAATAAAATAAAATATCTCTATTTTCTTTTAAAAATTCACATCTCTTATTTTATTATTTTAACTATTATTTCCATTAGATGCCTATTTTAAACCTCAAAATCCTCATAATGATTACCACAAATAACGAAATTGCAATTTATTGAATAAAGCATGAATGTAACCCTTATATAAAAACACAATAATTAACATATGAAAACCAATATTATTGTAAAAATTATTTGATTTTGAAATCATTAATGGAAGAATTGTTAAAATAAAATTAATTTAAATATATTCATATTGCTTTCGGTGCGTTGTATTTTTTTGAACTCACTCAACCGTGTTTGCCATAAAAGAAAGATTAACACATTTTAACACATAACGAACCTCGATGCCTAGTATTTAAAATACCACACTCATGATTAAAAATTTGAAAATGCTACTATTTTAAGGTATGTATGCACGTCTATATTTATCTATATAAAATGTTAGGTTGTACATAGCTAACGTATGCACCAGTATGACAAATATTCATATGCACCAGTATCATAAATATACATGTGCACCAGTGTGGAAAATATACATACATATCAATGCTTAGTAACAAAGATAAACATCAACATCTCACCTCAAATATTCAAAATGTCACATCTCTCTTACACATATAGTATTGTGTGCACTAGTGTGCTTTACAAAATGATCTCGGGCATAATATTAGTAACTATACCAATATCTTATATAAAAAGGCAACTGTTGTGTCATATAAAAAAGATGTATCTAGTGTGTAATGTTTTTATAAGAATGGATGCATGTTGAGATTTTCAGTTTTAACAAATTGGGCAAAATCTCATGTATGTGACAACAATAGGATTTGTTGCTATATTAGCTCTATTTTGTTGGGAAAGAGTTAATGCATCCTATATTTGTTGTGAGAGGATTTATGAGTCAGTTAGATTCTCTTAGCTATATAATTTATGCCCGTACAGATATTTGGATATGGTAGAGAGTGTGAGGAAATAAATGATTTGTAATCTCCTATTTTAATAATAAGATTGCCGATGCCTCTGTTTGGTGGACGTAGCCAAGATTGGTTGAGTGAACCACGTTAAATCACTGTGTCATTTGTGTATGTTCTTTATACTGTATTTGTATTTTATATTCCGCTGCGCATTGTTATGCTCTAACAATTGGTATCAGAGAGTGTTGGAGCAGGTGTGTGCATGCGATAGAGCTGCAGGTGGAGTTTCTTCAAGATTCGGCGATTGGCGTGGTTTCGGGCGAAACAGTCGCGCCAATATATTCCAATGAACGGAATCGCGCAGGTAATCGGGGAATAAAAGTGCCAATTGGCACGGATAGGAGTGCAATACTCGCGCCAGAGCGCCAATATCAAGATTGGCGCGGATCCGACGAGAATAGTCGCACCAATTTTGGGTACTTAGAGTGATTTTGCCTCTGGCGCGGATTGTCTGCTGTTAAGATAGTGTCAACGCGTCAACCGAGGACTGTGTTGGTAAAACTGCAATTTTTTATTTGTTTTTGATTTATAATTTTGTAGTTTGGACAGTAGAGCGAATTTTTGATAAAGTAAAGGCAATATAGTAGAAGGCGAAGGCATTTTTTGTTAGATATTAATTTGATTGATTAACAAGTTGGAATTGGAGATTGTTTTTGGGTTGATACAATATGGCGAAAACTCAGAGTGCTCGTTTTGAGATCGAGAAGTTCAATGGAAAAAAAAACTTCGAGATTTGGAAGGTGAAGATGTACGATCTGCTTGTGCAACAAGGAATGGCAAAGGCGTTGATGGGAAAGTCCAAACAGCCTTACAACATGTTAGATGATGAGTGGGCCAAGATGGATGAAAGAGCAGTGAGTGCTATTCGGCTGTGTTTGGCGGATGATGTTTTGTTTAATATCATGTCGGAGAAAACAGCTACTGGTTTGTGGACGAAGCTTTAGAAGCTATACATGACAAAATCCTTAACCAATAGGATTCTCCTGAAGTGACAATTGTACAGTTTGCGAATGAAGGAAGGCAGATCGATTAATGATCATTTGAATGTTTTTAAGACTCTCCTGGTGCAATTAGAAAGTATAGAAATAAAATTTGAATAAGAAGATAAAGATATTACTTTATTGTGCTCGTTGCTCGAGTCATGGGATCATTTTGTTACTTCTATAAGTCTTAGTTCATCAGAAACCCTTCAGTTTGATGATTTAGTTTCATCTTTATTATCTAAAGAAACAAGGAGAAGGTCGAATTTAGATACCTCTACATCAGAAGCAATGATGGTCAGAGGTCGTTCTAAAGAAAGACGCTTCAGTACACAGAGCGACTCACGTTCAAAGTCGAAAGGGAAGAAGAGTAAGGTAAAGTGTTGGTTTTGTGGCAAATCGGGGCATTTGAAGAAGTACTGCTGGAAGTGACAGGAAACTTCTAAAGAAGATTATTCGACAGAGAAGAAGGAAGCAAACACGATAGATACAGGTTCGACATCTGGTTCAGGTATGAGTGATGAAGTGTTATCAGTTAATTTGTCAAATCCTGATCAACATTGGTTGTTAGATTCCGGTGCATCAAACCAAATGTGTATTCATAGAAAATGGTTTAAGACGTATATATCAATTAATGATGGAGTCGTGTACATGGGTAATGATGTCACATGTAATATTGTGGGAATAGGGAGTATACAGCTGCAAATGTTTGATGGGACAACCAAAATGTTAGTTGATGTAAGACATGTACCAGATTTAAGGAAAAATCTATTTTCACTAGGAGCACTTGACACAAATGGATATAAAACTGTAATTCAAGGTGGAGTAATGAAAATTTACAAAAGTATTTTACTAGTAATGAAAGCTAAGAAGGTAGGAAATCTATTTCAGTTAGAAGGAAGAACATGGTCAGATCATGTGTCTAGAGTGTCTGAACATGACAATAGTTCTATTCGTTTATGGCATCAAAGGTTGGGCCATATGAGCGAAAGAGGGTTAAAAATATTGGTTGATCACAAGTTACTTCCTAATCTAAAGTCTGGAAAGAGATTTCTGTAAACATTGTCTGTTTGGAAAACAAAGTAAGAAAAAGTTTAAAACATGTAAACATACTAGTAAAGGAATGATTATATCCATTCAGATGTTTGGGGTCCATCCCCTACAACCTCATATGGTGGGTCGTCATATTTTGTATCGTTTATTGATGATTTTTCTAGGAAAGTGTGGGTCTACATGTTGAAAAGGAGGTCTGATGTTTTTACAGTTTTCAAGCAGTTTAGAGCATTGGTAGAAAACATCACTGGTAGAACTATAAAATGTTTAAGAACTGACAATGGTGGTGAATTTACTTCCAAGGAGTTTGAAAACTATTGCAAGGATGTAGGGATCGAGAGACATAAGACCACTGCTTATACTCCTTAGCAAAATGGAGTTGTTGAACGCATGAATAGGACTCTTTTAGAGAGAGCAAGGAGTATGCTGAGTAATGTCGGTTTGCAGAAGGAATTGTGGACAGAAGCGGTGGCTACAGCTTGTTATGTGATAAATCGATCACCATCAATGGCGATAGGTTGCAAGATTCCTCAAGAGGTATGGAAAGGTCACCCTTGTGATTATTCTAAACTCAGAGTGTTTGGTTGTGATGCATATGCTCTAGTGCCTAAACATCAGCGAACTAAATTAGATCCAAAGTCGAAAAGGTATATCTTTGTTGGATATGGTGATGGAACAAAGGGATATAGATTGTGGGATCCTACTACCCGCAAGATCATCATCAACAGCGATGTAAAGTTTAATGAATCCTATCTTGTACAATTAGATGTAGATAATAGATTGAAACAGGAAGATGTATCTTATTTTCAACACATTCAGTTTGAAAGCACTTCTAATGATAGTCATGATGACCATAGTTCAGAGACTAGTAATGAACAGGTTTCAGAATCAGATCATGAACAGGGTTCAAAATGTAGATCATGAACAAGTCTCAGATGCTGATCATGAAGAAGTTCCTACAGATGGTAGTCAGCCAATTGTGGAAGCACAAGAAACATCCTTAAGGAGGTCTACAAGAATCAAACGCCCTCCTAAAAGGTATGATGATTATGTTACTTCAGTTGCATTTACCGCTAATGACGATGAACCTCTGTGCTATCAGGAAGCTATAGAAGGTTTGAAAAGTGACAAGTGGAAAGCAACTATGAAGGACGAAATGGTGGCCTTAGGTAAGAATGGCACACGGGATCTGGTTGAACTTCCGAAAGACAGCAAAACTGTGGGATGTAAATGGTTTTTCAAGTTGAAACGGGGTGTGAATGATACGGAGGACAGGTACAAAGCGAGACTAGTCACAAAAGGGTTTTCTCAGAAAGTAGGCATTGACTTTCATGAGAGTTTTTCACCAGTTGTTAAAATAGTTTCAATTAGAATTGTGTTAGCATTAGTGGCTTTGCTTGATTTAGAATTGCAGCAACTAGATGTTAAGACTGCATTTTTACATGGAGACTTAGATGAGGAAATTTATATGGAACAACCCGAAGGGTTTGTTCAGCATCGCAATAAGAAATTTGTCTGCAGGCTCAATAAGTCATTGTATGACCTGAGGCAGTCGCCTCGGCAATGGTACAAGAAGTTTGGTTCTTTCATGTTGAGTCATAAATATATAAGAAGTGAATATGATCATTGTGTTTATTTTAAGCAATTAAATGATGGCATGTTCATTATCTTAGTGTTATATGTTGACGATATTCTTTTAGCAAGCAAAAGCATAGTGGAGATCAACAGGTTAAAGGCTCAGATGGCAAGGACATTTGATATGAAAGATGTGGGAGCAGCAAGACAGATTTTAGGCATGGAGATTTTCAGAGACAGGAGCATTGGTAAACTGTGGCTATCACAACAAAAGTATATTGAGAAGATACTCTTGAGGTTTGGTATGAACAATGTGAAGCCTGTGTCAGTCCCTTTAGCTTCCCATTTTAAGCTTTCTTCTAGTTTATGTCCT
>APFE030340639.1:0-103346 GCA_000404065.3 Pinus taeda
ATATATATATATATATATATATATAAACCTATGTGTTTGTAGATCGTGAAGGATCTTAGGAGGAACATGCATCCTGGCAACCCATGCCCTTTGTAAGTGTTATAGCCTCAGGAAGTCAGGCACGACCCTTTATAACCTTGCATATAAAAAATTTAAAAACTTTCAAAAGTGTGGGAGTGGAGTGCCTAAGCCTAGAATGAAACATGGTCATGGATACATATCATAGGAAAATCGTCCATCGTTGGATAAATATTAGATAAAACTCCCTCTCTCGCTGGATAAATCTTACAGAAAACCCCTCTGTTGTTGGATAAATCTTGGATAAAACCCCTCCATCGTTGGATAAATCTTAGAGAAAAACCCTCCACCATTGGATGAATATTAGAGGAAATCCCTCCACTGAAAGAGCACTCAGATGTAAGCTCCTTGGATGTTTTCTCTTAGAAATTTGGAAAGGAGGTTCTGTTAGAAATTCCTGAGATTAAAAGTTCTACGATGATGTGGTAGGAGTGGGCTCAACCACGTATTTCTCTGAGAAGGAGTTTTCGTCGAAGTGATTTTTCATCAAGGTGATTTTTTAGTCAAGGAGAGCATGAAGATTCTCAATGTTAATGGTCCTATGAGGAAACTTCAAATAAACCCATCAGAAGAGATGATTGCGATGGTAAAATGATTCTTAGGAAAAATTGGCCCTCAGAAGAAAAAGGTGTAGGCGAGAAGGGATTCTCAGTGAAAATGTTCCTTGGAATAAACTTCTTAGAGGAAATAGTTCTCATGACCATCGTTTCGCCCAATATCATAATGTCCAAGGTGATGTGGCCTACAAGGAGCCCGCATCCATTGTCCTTCATGCCTGGCATTTTCAATAATGTGGGCATGCAAACCATGAACGGGTTGGCAGCTTATGGGCAGTGACATGTTATAACCTTCAAACATGAATGGGTTAGCAACTAATACACAAATGCCAAGTGGTGGTGAGAGGTTTACTTGAATAGCCATGTGGACACCACATGGATGCCACGTGGACACCACATGGAAGCCACGTGGCAGATTGATGGCATGGTGCTAAACTTTAAGTTTCCATAACTTTTGATTCTTAGGTCAAATCAAGGCAAATTTAAATTGTTGGAATCGTCTCAACGAGACAAACACAACAATGTCATATGTTTGAATTTATATGGAATTTGAAAAATATCAAAAATTTTATACCCCATTTCCATAATGTTACCTTGGTTGTTGGCTCATCATAGTAACTTCCCTCTTTCTTCCTTAGTAGGGGCTAAGGATGGTAATCAAGTATGTTACATTATGAATGAAATAGGACTAGATTGCACAAAGCATTGTGAAATGGGAGAAAGGATATGTGCAATAGACTCAAATAAGGTGCCTGCATATGGAGAGAGAAAATACGTTTTTGTAACGATGTAGCCAACCCCTCGTATTACGATTGTTTTCACAATAGTTGTGGTTGATGTACCAGTCACATATAAATTAGTTCTAAGGAGGGAATGGAGGTTCCCTCTTGGCTTATATATAATGAACCACAGAATTCACATGATTCTTTCAAACAAACTTCAGTCTATTAAAAATAATACCACATGAACCGAAGAATCCTATCTTCTTTGAAAAGAATCAAATTAATGTTATGGTCGAATAGATTGGAATAGGCTTTGGAAATTATGCCATACTTGTTAATGTAGATATTGTACAAAGTAGTGATGAGGATTCATCCAAGTACTTGGAAGATGTTCTTAAATGGTGTTTCATCCAACACTAGATTAGGATCAAGAGTGACTTTGGAAGGACCACAAGGTGCACATTTTCCAAGTGCATTTTGTTGAATTTGTAACTATGGTCAGTTTTCATAATGTATATTTGGTTACTTGATGTACTTGTATTTATTATTGTAAAGAATATTTTAAATGTTAGAGTCAAATAAAATTTATTTTGATTTAAAGTCCCATTGTGACTTTTTAAAGAAGCAAATTTGAATTTTTGAATTGTAATTTTTTGCTCCAAAAGTTGTCAAGTTAACCTCCCTCCAAGTGAATTCAGCCCTGGAAAAAGGCACACCCTTTTAGCCAAGATAGATCACTCTATAAAGGAAATTTGATCTCCTCCATTTGGGCAATTGGCATCTGCCACAAAAGACATATTCTGGGAGGGAAAGCAAAGGACAAATAGGACATAGAAGAAGATGAATTGGGTCTCTCTTACAACTCGAATGTGTGGATAGTCTCTCTTCTTCCTAGTTTGCAGTTTTTCCGGGCATTATATTGCAAGGGGCCAAAATTTTGGGCAACTATAGGGACTGAAATTCTAGAGAAACTAGCAGCTAGAGGAGGGTTGAAATTTTTGGGTAATATTAGGTGGATAAAATTTTTGGATCAGTTTGGAAGGCTTTACTTGGAGGGGAAGACCAAGTTTGAACATAGGTCTAGATGTGTCTCTTTTTTATCAAAATAATTTTTCTATTGAGAAGGTTGTTGGGTTTTTCCCCTTGGTCAGTTTTCCTATGGTAAATCTTGTCTCTTATTTATGCATTGTGATCTCCACTATTCTATTGTTATTTATGGTTGAATTTCTAAAGTATAATTGATAAATGATATTGAAATAAAATAAAAGAAGATCATTATCAAAAGTAATTATCCGTATTTCATAAATATTATGTTAGTCTACATTACACTTGAAAAATAAACATGGTATCAAATATTTGTTGAAGAAAGGAAATCTGAGGTCACTTCTAAAGAAACCCTACTTTGAGATCATCATTATTGAAGTCCTTTTTGTTGATTAGCATCCATGGCCTCCTTTGTGAAATTTGAAAACAAGTTAGAAGGAACTTCAAACTTTAGGGCTTGGAAACTTAGGGTTGATATCATTCTTGCAAAGAGAAAAGAATTGGATATTGTGAAAGGGAAGAAAATCCCTCTGTTGTTGGATAAATCTTGGATAAAACCCCTCCATCGTTGGATAAATCTCGGAGAAAAACCCTCCACCATTTGATGAATCTTAGAGGAAATCCCTCCATTACAGCTCCTTGGATGAATTCTCTCAAAAGTTTGGAAATGAGGTTCTGTCAAAAATTCCCTAGATTAAAAGTTCTAAGACGATGTGGTAGGAGTGGGCTCAACCACGTATTTCTCCAAGAAGGAGTTTTCGTCGAAGTGAGTTTTCATCGAGGTGCTTTTTCATTGAGGGGGAGCACGAAGATTCTCAATGTTAATGTTCCTCAAAGGAAATTGTGTGGAATAAATCCATCAGAAGAGATGATTGCGATGGTAAAGGGATTCTTAGAAAAAATTGGCCCTCAGAAGAAATGACGTAGGCGAGAAGGATTCTCAGTGAAAATGGTCCTTGGAAGAAACTCCTCAGAGGAAATAGTTCTCGCGGCCATGTTTCCCCCAATATCGTAATGTCCAAGGTGATGTGGCTTGCAAGGGGCCCACATCCATTGTCCTTTAGTCCTAGCGTATTCAATAATGTGGGCATGCAAACCATGAACGAGTTGGCATCTTATGGGCAGTGACGCATTATAACCTTCGGATGTGAACGGGTTAGCAACTAATACACAAATGCCAAGTGGTGGTGAGAGGTTGACTTAAACAACCATGTGGGCACCACATGGCTTCCACGTGGTGTATTGCTCACATGGTACTAAACTTTAAGTTTCCATCAATTTCGATTCTTAGGTCAAATCAAGACAAATTTAAATTTTCAGAATCGTCTCGATGAGATGAACATGATAATGTCATACGTTTGAATTTATATGGAATTTGAAAAATATAAAAAAAATTATACCCCATTTCCATAATGTTACTTTGGATGTTGGGTCAACATAGTAACTTCCCTCTTTCTTCCTTAGTAGGGACTAAGAATGTAATGAGGTATGTTACATTCTGAATGAAATAGTACTAGATTGCACAAAGCATTGTGAAATGGCA
Organism: Pinus taeda; assembly: GCA_000404065.3. Classification (NCBI taxonomy): domain Eukaryota; kingdom Viridiplantae; phylum Streptophyta; class Pinopsida; order Pinales; family Pinaceae; genus Pinus; species Pinus taeda. The sequence continues at coordinate 3,945 of APFE030340639.1, forward strand.
AAAAGGATATGTGCAAAAGACTCAAATAAGGTACCTGCATATGGAGAGAGAAAATATGTTTTTATAACGATATAGCCAACCCCTCGTATTACAATTGTTTTCACAATAGTTGTGGTTGATGTACCAATAACATATAAATTAGTTATAAGGAGGGAATGGAGGTTCCGTCTTGGCACATATCTAATGAACCACAGGATTTTCATGATGCTTCCAAATAAACTTCAGTCTATTAAAAATAATATCGCGTGAACCGAAGAATCCTATCTTCTTTGAAAAGAAGCAAATTAATGTTATGATCGAATAGATTGTCATAGGATTTGGAAATTATGCCATACTTGGTAATGTAGATATTTTACAAAGTAGTGATCAAGATTCATCTAAGTACTTGGAAGATGTTCTTAAATGGTGTTCCATCCAACACTAGATTAGGAGCAAGAGTGATTTTGGAAGGACCACAAGGTGAACATTTTCCAAGTGCATTTTGTTGAATTTGTAACTATGGTCAGTTTTCATTATGTATATTTGGTCACTTGATGTACTTGTATTTATTATTGTAAAGAATATTTTAAATGTTAGAGTCAAAGAAAATTTATTTTGATTTAAAGTCCCATTGTGACTTTTTAAAGTAGCAAATTTGAATTTTTGAATTGTAATTTTTTGCTCCAAAAGTTGTAAAGTCAGCGTCCCTCCAAATGAATTCAGCCCTGGAAAAATACACACCCTTTCAGCCAAGATAGATAACTATATAAAAGAAATTTGATCTCCTCCACTTGGGCAATTGGCATCTCTCACAAAATACATAGTTTGGGAAGGCAAGCAAAGGACAAGAAGGACTAATAGGACAGAAGAAAATGAATTTCCTCTCTCTTTCTCTCTCTTACAACTTGAACGTGTGGACAGTGTCCCTTCTTCCAAGTTTATAGTTTTTCTGGGCATTATGTTGCAAGGGGCCGAAATTTTTGGAAACTATAGGAACTGAAATTCTAGGGCAACTAAAAGCTACAGGAGGGTTGAAATTTTTGGGTCAGACTAGCTGGAGAAAATTTTTGGATCAGTTTGGAAGGCTTTACTTGGAGGGGAAGACCAAGTTTGAACATAGCTCTAGGTGTGTCTCTTGTTGATCAAAATAATTTTTCTATTGAGAAGGTTGTTGGGTTTTCCCCTTAGTGGGCTTTCCGAGGGAAAACCTTGTCTCTTCTTTATGCATTGTGATATCCACTATTCTATTGTTCTTTATGGTTGAATTTTTGAAGTATAATTGATAAATTAGATTGAAATAAAATAAAAGAAGACCAATATCAAAATTAATTATCGGTATTTCAGAAATATTGTGTTAGTCTACAATACATTTGAAAAATCAACATGGTATCAAAGATTTGGTGAAGAAAGGGAATTTGAGATCACTTCTGAAGAAACCCTACTTTGAGAACATCATTGTTGAAGTCCTTGTTGATTAGCATTCATGGCCTCCTTTATGAAATTTGAAAACAAGTTAGAAGGAACTTCAAACTTTAGGGCTTGGAAACTTAAGGTTGATATATTTCTTGCAAAGAGAAAAGTATTGGATATCATGAAAGGGAAATTTGTGGAATTAGCAAAAGCAGTAGGAAAGGAGAAATTTAAGGAAGGTGATCTCAATGTTATGAGCATAATTTTCGAATCCATTAGTGATCATCTTATCCCCTACATTGCAAAATTTCATACCTCCAAGAAGATGTATGATGCCCTAATAAATCTATACACTATCAAGAATGTCGGTCAAGCCATGAGTTTGAAGAATGAACTTTGTGATGTGACAATGATGAATGATGACACGGTTGCTTCATATTTTGTAAGGATTTCTCAAATAAAGGACCAATTTTCATCCATTGGATAAACGCGGTTTCTTCATATTTTGTAAGGATTTCTCAAATAAAGGACCAAATTGTAGACATTGGAGAAACTATTCCCAAGAATGAACTTGTGACTACAACACTCAATGGTCTTCTTAGATCATGGGATACATTTGTAACAGGTATAAGCAACAGGAAGAAAACTCCCCCATTTGAAGAAATGTGGGCCTCTTGTGCTCAAGAAGAATCAAGATATAGGAAGGAAGAAGTTACTCAAGCACTAGCAGCTTGCTTCAACAAAAGTAGAGGAAAGAAGAAGAGTGGCACTCAAGGAAAAATAAAGAAGAAGGATGTGTCAAGAATTCAATTTTCTAGTTTTAAAAAATATGGGCATTTCAAGAAGGATTGTCTTGAACTATCTAACAACAAAAAGAGGAAAGGAAAGCCTTTCATAGCTAATGTTGAAGATGAACATCCAAAGAAGTGGAAAGGTGATAAGGACTTCTACTTTTCTCCTCTAATAGGTTCTATTGCAGATGATGATGACATATGATTGGTAGATAGTGGTGAATCAAGACATATTACTGAATATCATGGAAATCTTACTAGCTTGATGGAAAAGAGGTTGTCTCAAAGGGTAGAGATTGGAGACAATAATAGTTATGCATTCAAAGGAGTTGAAAAAACATTCATAGAGTTGAAATATGGTAATAAGTACATATCAATATTGTTCTGTATGTACCAAGTTTTAAAAATAATCTTGTCTCTATTTCATGTTTAGAAGATAAATGAGATAGAGTAGCTTTTTGGGATGGAAAATTACTTTTCTAGTCCAAGGGATCTAGTATATATAAGACTAGGGCTATTGGGATTTGTGATGGAAGATTTTATAAACTTGTAATTCAACCAGCTCAAGCCCTAGTGATCCGAGTTGACTCAACTCCTGGATTCAACCAAGATCTTTTACTTTCGTGATGTTGTTAGAATTGCATTTAAAATAGCACAGGTGAACATATATGCATGTTTTAACAAAAAAGAAACATGACAAGAATTAGCAACATAATGTAACAAGACGTTGATAATGGATTTCGTCCAGGAGGGACTACATCTACGGGCCTGGGTGTCAAGATGGTGTAGGCTACTACATTAAGTGTTGTCAATAGTGATGATGTACATAGGTGGTGACGTCGCTATCATGCAAGGAAAATGCCCTCACGTAGGAGTGGCTCCACAATATGTTCCGCTATAGGAACTCTTAGTCAAAAATGACTCCTATCAGTATGACACAAACTCATGCACGATGATAATGAGCATCCTGCCAACATGGCATCAAATGGATCTCAATGCATTCATACATGGTGACACATGAGTATCCCGTCAACATGATGACAAAGGGATCTCAAACAAAACAAGATGAATCATGACAACAAGTACATCCCACAGATGATTCTTTGTCACATCAAGTAGGAATCATGAAAAAAGTAAGAAAATAAGATCCCACATCTAACATCAAACAAGGATCTATGCAGCACAATGCATCTCATAGAAAAAATAAGTACATGAACACATTGCATATACCTCACATCCTGGGGCTATCTGAAGAAAAGGATGTCAAACTGCTGAAGCGGGCTGTACCATCAATCTTGTGGTGTCGAATCTCATGGAATGACTACTCACACGTTGAATGCTAACACCTGCACTCCACCTTGAAAAATGGCCGAAAAATGGAATGATCAAATGGAAAATATGATTGCACCATCAGATTGGTGGTGTCGAAGAGTGTAAAATCGACTGTCAAATTTCTGAATTTTGACAAAGTGAAAATCTGGGGCTTAAGGAATCTTTTAGATTACCCCTAGATTCCTCAAATATTCCCTCCTCTGGGTCATCTGAAGTTCTGTTGCCCAGATCAAAATTCTGACTACGCCATCAGGTTCGTGTCGCTGAGAGTTGTAAGATCAGCATAAAATTTGTCCAATTTGGACATTGGCAAAATTTCGCCCTCCTGAGAATTTGGCTCAATCATGGTTCCGCCTACTCTTTTCCTAGGTTCATGGTTCCACCTGCAATAAAAACAAAGACACCTCAAAAAATGCACTCTCCTTGGTCTCAGTTCCACGCTCTGTCATTTGTCCTCCCTCGCACTACAGAAATGGAGCAAGTTTATATTTTAAGCATGATGGATTTAATAAGAGTGCCTTTGTGGCACATTGGTTAAGGTGGATTGATGGAGGCACAAGGGTCAAGGGATCAAATCCCACCCCTGCCAAAACTAGCGCTTATTTTCTTTTATAACCGTTATAAAAAAAAATTAACTGTTATAAATAGTGGCGTGGTTTATTGATGGAGGTGGTTTGCAAACAAATCGAAATGGTTTATGTTTTTTGGAATGGTGTTGTGGTTGCATAGTATTAAATGGGTGGAGTTTTGGTGCATGTTTTATGGGGCTACCATGTGGGCGGGGCCGGCGGACCGGCCATCCATGCATTCAACTCCCACCAGCTTCGCATTTAATATATGGCATGTATATATTGAAGCGTTGGGGTGTGGGTCGGGTCCACTGGAGGTGGTCCACCGACCCAGTATTAAGTTTTTAATGTGGTACTTGGAGTTGGGGCTAGTGGGGTTCATGGCCCGTCGGCCATTTTTTTTTAATTTTCATTATAGAATGGTTGTTGGGGGGTGGCAGGGTTGGTGGCCCACCACCCAATATATAATATATATATATATATATATATAATATAATATATATATATATATATATATATATATATATATATATAGAGAGAAGAGAGAGAGAAGAGAGAGAAGAGAGAGAGAGAGAAGAGAGAGAGAGAGAGAGAGAGATATTATTTTTATATTATATCAAATAATTAGGGAGTTTGAAAATTTAGAAAATTGACCATAGGAGTCAATTTAAGTAGGCCACAAAATCACCCAGAATCTGGCCCAGGTTGGCCAGAATCTAGTGGCCGGATTTTGTCCAAATTGTTGTCTCCTTAAGCCTTCCCGATCACCCAAGTCAACCCTGAACTTTGACTGCTACTAGCTTTCGCATGTGGACTCGGTTTGAGGAACCATTCATACCACCACAATCACGATGATGAGATATTCAACATGAACCTAGTTTGAACACAATCCAAACACTTTGATTTTTTACCCTTCCTGGGTCCTCTTGGACTTCTGCATGTGTCTGGAGCCACTTGGATCAATCCTCCCAACTGAGGAGCTTTTGGTCTTCCAAAAGCATGAAAAATAATATGCAACTTCTCTGTACCTTGTCTACATCACAAGCATCCTAAAAGGTCTTGCTTCCATCTCCTTCACCTTTATTCTTCAGAGCCTTAAGTGATGAGCCGACACCTACCACTCTCTGCAAACCTGTTGTACAATTTCGCAAATTACATACTTAACTTACAAAACCAACTAATGACCCAAGCATCCCATACTTGCCACAAGTTTATAACACATACTCGGTGGTCAAGTTTACATCAAGATGGAAATAATACCCTAGCTATGAAAACAAGACCAACATATCATTGTTGCTTCAACAAGTGATGGAAAACACATCATCACTACAACACATGCTTTACAAAAATAAGGCCAAACACTATTTTTTGTTTGACACATGATGGAAACACAAACATCACTTTCAGAGTTTAAAATGCAACACAAACAAGACCAGACATCATTGTTTCTTAACAAGTGATGGAAAACACATCATCACTTTTACATTTTAAAATGCAACAAATGGTTTACAAAAGCACAACCATGACAAGATAACATATCTAGAAACCATTTTTCACTTATCGATGTGAATGGGTCATCCCCCTATGGTGGTTTTTCTTGTCTAACAACTGTTTCACCTGGTTCATGCACCAACGCCTTATCTTTAAGGTGCTACTCTGGATGGAGCCTCCAATATGTGGTTCTTTGATGGCCACCTCTGTTGCAATGACTACAATACATCTTCTTCCTCCAGATCTACTTAACATGTTTCCTTACCTATTGTTGAGGGGGTCTTTCATGCCTCCTCCTTTTTTGTGCTACTATTATTTTCCAACACTTACAAAATGTATGGTTGTGTAATTCACAAAAGGTACATGTCTTTCAATTCCACGATTTATGTCCATTATTAACAACATGATTATAATTGAAATGAACATTCTAATATTGAGATTGGTTACATGTTTCCTTACTGCCTCTGATGTCATTATGGCGATGAGAGCTTGCCTCGACTCTTTCCCTACAATGGCCACTGCCATGGGATGATTGTGATGTGTTCCCATTATTCTCTTTCCTCGACAATTTCGATGATGTCTCAGAAGAATCTAATACCTTAGATAATTCTCCTTCAGTGTATCCCAAGCCTGCAAATCGAGGTCTCTACACAACCTCCAATGGTCTAGTTATGCCTTGGTTATTAAGACCAAGTTTTTCCTCCTTGTACCTCATCCTGGTAAGTAGCCTCAGGTTTGTCCATGTAATTGGTATCTACACATTTCCAACAGAAATCATACTATGTGAAGAAGAAACTGAAGGGAAATCAATATCTTTTACCTCCACTATTGAGTTGGAAAGAACTGATGAGGGCTTCTCATCACTTGTTGTTGGTGGTTCGTTGTCTGTCTTGGCGGATTCCCCAACTTCTTTCCTGACATGCCCAAGTGCTACCTGACGGGGTAATTCTTCTACTTCGATGGCGTTGATAATGCCTTGGCCATTAATTCCTAAGCCTTTTCCTTCATACCTCATTCTCTTCAACATTTTGGAGCCAATTCCTGTGGTATGATTTTCAAAAACAGTGAAATCATCATCAGGAAACATACATGAATTTAGAGAACTACTTTTTACCTCACATGGGTCACACTGCAGCTTTTCCAAGGTCTCATCCTTAGCTTGCAGTTATTGTAGCAAACTCTATTTTTCCTCTCTCTTCGTGTAGAAGCATCTTCAATTCAGTGTTCTCTATTTGAATATTTTGTTTGTTGTGCTTCAGTTCTTCCAGGGCCTCTTCCGTGGCTCGCAACTAAAGTTGCAATCGCTCCTGTTCCTTTGTCTCTTTTTGTAGAGCTTCATACATTATTTCCACCCTTTGGGAAATTTTGAACATGGTCTCTTACATCACTTTTTCATCCTTTTTCGCTGCACATTCGATTGTTCACACTTGCAATTCACATCTAGGCAAACATCACTCTAATACCAAACTTGATCCGAGTTGACTTAACTCCCAGATTTAACCAAGATCTTTTACATTTGTGATGTTGTTAGAATTGCATTTAAAATAGCATAAGTGAACACATATGCTTGCTATAATGAAAAAGAAACATTACAAGAATCAACAACATAAAATAACAAGACGTTGATAACAGAGTTCGTCCAGGAGGGACTACGTCTCTGGGCCCCAGTGTCAAGATGGTGTAGGCCGCTGCATTAAGTGTTGTCAATAGCGATGATGTACATAGGTGGTGAGGTTGCTATCATACAAGGAAAATGACCTCATGCAAGAGTGGCTCCACGATATGTTCTGCTACAGGAACTCTCAGTCAAAAAGGACTCCTATTAGTATGACAAAAACTCATGCATGATGATAATGAGCATCCCGCCAACATGGCATCATAGGGATCTCAATGCATTCATACATGGTGACACATGAGTATCCTATCAGCATGACAATAAAGGGACCTCAAAAATAACATGATGAATCATGACAACAAGTACATCTCACAGATGGTTTCGCATCATGTCAAGTAGGAATCATGAAACAAGTAAGAAAACAAGATCCCACATCTAACATCAAACAGGGATCTATGCAACACAATGCATCTCATAGCAAAAAGAAGTATATGAACACACTGCTTATACCTCACATCCTGGGGCCATCTGAAGAAAAGGATGTCAAACTTCTAAAGTTGGTCATATCATCAATCTTGCGGCATCAAATCTCATGGAATGATTGCTCGCACATTGAATGCTAACACCTGCAGTCCACTTTGAAAATTGGTTGAAAAATGGAATGATCAAATGGAAAATATGATTGCACCATCAGATTCGTGGCGTAGAATAGTGTAAAATCGACTATCAAATTTCTGAATTCTGACAAAGTGAAAATCTAGGGCTTAAGGAATCTTTTAGATTGCCCCTAAATTCCTCAAAGATTCCCTCCTCTGGGTCATCTGAAGATCTTCTTCTCATATAAAAATTCTGACTGTGCCATCAAGTTCGTGTCATTGAGAGGTGTATGATCAACATAAAATTTGTCCAATTTGGACACTGGCAAAATTTCACCCTCCTGAGAATTTGGCTCAATCATGGTTGTGCCGACTCTTTTCCCAAGTTAATGGTTCCACCTGCAACTCTATAAAAACGTGCTCTCCTCATTCTTCATGTCACACTCTATCCTCTAGACTCCCTCGCACTACAAAAATGGAGCAAGTTAATATAATAAACGTGGCAAATTTAACAAGAGTGCCTTTGTGGCACATTGGTTAAGGCAGATTTATGGAGGCACAGGGGTCGGGGGATCAAATCTTGCCCCTTCCAAAACTGGTGCTTGTTTTCTTTTATAACCATTATAAAAACAAATCAGCCATTATAAATAGTGGTGCAGTTTATTAGTGGAGGCGGTTTGCAAACAAATCGAAATGATTTACGTTTTTTGGAATGGTGTTGTGGTTACATAGTATTAAATGGGCAAAGTTTTGGTGCATGGTTTATGGGGTTGTCACATGGGCAAGGTGGGCAGACCCGCCGGTCGTGGGTTTGAATACCACCAGCTTCACATTTAATATATGGCATGTATATAGTGAAGCAGTTGGGTCCACCGGAGGTGGCCCGCCCACCACGTATTAAGTTTTTAATGTGGTACGTGGAGTTGGGGCTGATGGGGTTCATGGCCTGTTGACCATTTTTAATTAAAATTTTTGTTATATAATGCTAGTTGGAGGGGGTGGCGAGGTTGGTGGCCCATCACCCCAAAAATATATATACAGAATTGAGGCTTCTGTGATTCATCATAGTTATAAGAAGAGCTTCGGCATAAATCACATGAAAGAGACCTTTGTCGACGCGTTTCGAACCAACTAGTGTGGTTCATCGTCAGGACAAGTTGAAGAAACAGATCTGGCCAAGCAAGTTAAATAGACTTGAGCAGAGACTCTAACGGCTATAAAACGGCTATTTTTGACCCTAGGACCAGTCCCAACTTATATTAACAAATTTAATATTTTATAAAAATATTAAATTGTGTTAATATAAGTTGGACTGGTCCTAGGGTAAAAAAATAGCCATTTATAGCCGTTAAGAGTCTCTGCTCAGTCTATTTAACTGCTTGGCCAGATCTATTTTCTTCAACTTGTCCTGATGATGAACACAACTCAGTTGGTTCGAAACGCGTCGACAAAGGTCTCTTTCATGTGATTTATGCCGAAGCTCTTCTTATAAATATATATACATTTTTATTTTTATATTATATAAAATAATTAGGCAGTTTGAAAATTCAAAAAATTGACCGTAGGAGTCAATTTAAGTAGGCCACAAAATCTTTCAGAATCTGCCCTAGGTTGGCCGGAATCTGGTGGCCGGATTTTGTCCAAATTGTTGTCTCCTTAAGCCTGCCCAGTCACCCAAGTCAACCTTGAAATTTGACTACTCCTAACTTTCGCATGTGGACTCAGTTTGATGAACCGTTCACACCACCGCGATCATGACTACGAGATATTCAACATGAACCTAGTTCGAGCACAATCCAAACACTTTTATTTTTCACCCTTCCTAAGTCCTCTTGGACTTCTGCATTTGTTTGGAGCCCCCTGGATCAATGTTCCCCACTGAGGAGCTTTTGGTCCTCCAAAAGCATGAAAAATAATCTGCAACTTCTATGTACCTTGTCTACATCACAAGCATCCTAAAAGGTCTCGCTTCCATCTCCTTCACCTTTATTCTTCGGAGCCTTAAGCGATGAGCTGAAACCTGCCACCCTCTGCAAACATGTTGTAAAATTCCGCAAATTACATGCTTAACTTACAAAACCAACTAATGACCCAAGCATCCCATACTTGCCACGAGTTTATAACACAAACTCAGTGGTCATGTTTACATTAGGATGGAAAGAATACCCCAACTGTGAAAATAAGGCCAACATATCATTGTTTCTTCAACAAGTGATGGAAAACACATCATCACTACAACACATGCTTTACAACGATAAGGCCAAACACTATTTTTGTTTTGACGCACGATGGAAACACAAACATCACTTTCAGAGTTTAAAATGCAACACAAACAAGACCAGACATCATTGTTTCTTAACAAGTGATGGAAAACACATCATCACTTTTACACTTTAAAATGCAACAAATGATTTACAAAAGCACGACCATGACAATCTAACATATCTAGAAACCATTTTTCACTTATCGATGTGAATGGGTCATCCCGCTGTGGTGGTTTTGCTTGTCGAACAATTGTTTCACCTGGTTTATGAACCGACGCTTTGTCTTTAAGGTGTTGCTTTGGAAGGAGCCTCCAACATGTGGTTCTTTGATGGCCACCTATGTTGCAATGACTGCAATATATCTTCTTCCTCCAGATATGCTTAACATGTTTCTTTACCTATTGTTGAGGGGTTCTTTCATGCCTCCTCCTTTTTTGTGCTACAATTCTTTTCCAACACTTACAAAATGTATGGTTATGTAATCCACAAAAGGTACATGTCTTTCGATTCCATGATTTATGTCCATCATTAACAACATGATTATAATTGAAATGAACATTCGAATATCGAGACTGGTTATACCTTTCCTTGATGTCTCTAATGTCATTATGGTGATGAGCGCTTGCCTCAGCTCTTTCCCTACAATGGCCACTGCCATGGGATGATGGTGATGTGTTCCCATCATTCTCTTTCCTTGACGATTTCGATGATGTCTATGAAGAATATGACACCTTCAAGCATTCTCCATCGATGTATCCCAAGCCTACAAATCGAGGTCTCTGCACAACCTTCGATGGTTGAGTTATGCCTTGGTTATTAACACCAAGTTTTTCCTCCTTGTACCTCATCCTGGTAAGGAGCCTCAAGTTTGTCCCTGTAATTGGTATCTCCACACTTCCAACAGAAATCATATTATGTGAAGACGAAACTGAAGGGAAATCAACATATTTTACCTCCACATCGAGTTTGAAAGAATTGTTGAGGGCTGCTCATCATCTGTTGTTGGTGGTTCGTTGTCTGTCTTGGCAGATTCCCCAACTTATTTCCTGACATACCCAAGTCCTACCTAACGAGGTAATTCTTTTACTTTGATGGGGTTGACAATGCCTTGGCCATTAATGCCCAAGCCTTTTCCTTCATACCCCATTCTCTTCAATAGTTCGGAGCCAATTCATGCTGCATCTTTTCCAAGGCCTTGTCCTTAGCTTGCAGTTGTTGTAGAAAACTCTATTTTTCCTTTTTCTATTCATGTAGAAGCATCTTCAATTCTGTGTTCCCTGTTTGAAGATTCTGTTTGTTGTGCTTCAGTTCTTCCAAGACCTCTTCCATGGCTCGCAACTAAAGTTGCAATCACTCATTTTCCTATGTCTCTTTTTGTAAAGCTTCATACCTTATTTCCACCCTTTGGGAAATTTTGAGCATGGTCTCGTACATCGATTTTTCATCCTTTGTCGTTGCACATTCCATTGTTCACGCTTGCAATTCACATCCACGTAAACACCGCTCTGATACCAAACTTGATCCGAGTTTACTCAACTCTTGGATTTAACCAAGATCTTTTACTTTTGTGATGTTGTTAGAATTACATTTAAGATAGCATAAGTGAACATATATGCATGTTGTAACAAAAAACAAACATGATAACAATCAACAACATAAAATAACAAGACGTTGATTATGGATTTTTTCCAGGAGAGACTACATCTCCGGGCCCCGGTGTCAAGATGGTGTAGGCTGTTGCATTAAGTGTTGTCAATAGTGATGATATACATATGTGGTAACGTCAATATCATACAGGGAAAACTCCCTCATGCAAGATTGGCCCCATGAGATGTTCCGCTATAGGAACTCTTAGTCAAAAAGGACTCCTATCAGTATGACATAAACTCATGCATGATGATAATGAGCATCCCACCAACATGGCATCAAAGGGATCTCAATGCATTCATACATGGAAACACATGAGTATCCTATCAACATGATGACAAAGGGACCTCAAACAAAACATGATGAATCATGACAACAAGTACATCCCACAGATGACTTCGCATCACATCAAGCAGGAATCATGAAACAAGTAAGAAAACAAGATCCCACATCTAACATCAAACAGGGATCTATGTAGTACAATGCATCTCATAGCAAAAACAAGTATATGAACACACTACATATACCTCACACCCTGGGACCATCTGAAGAAAAGGATGTCAAGCTTCTAAAGTTGGTCATATCATCAATCTTGTGGCGTCAAATCTCATGCAATGACTACTCACACATTTAATGTTGACCCCTGCACTCCACTTTGAAAAGTGGCCGAAAAATGGAATGATTAAATGGAAAATCTGATTGCACCATCAAATTTGTGGCATCGAATAGTGTAAAATTGACTGTCAAAATTCTAAATTCTAACAAAGTGAAAATCTGGGGCTTAAGGAATCTTTTAGATTCCCCTTAGATTCCTCAAAGATTCCCTCCTTTGGGGCATCTGAAGATTTTCTTCTTAGATCAAAATTCTGACTGTGCCATTAGGTTCATGTCGCTAACAGGTGTAAGATCGACATAAAATTTGTCCAATTTGGACACTTTCAAAATTTCGCCCTCCTGAGAATTTGGCTCAGTCATGGTTTTGTCTATTCTCTTCCAAAGTTCATGGTTCCACCTACAATAAAAACAAATATGCCTTGAAAAACATGCTCTCCTCAGTCTTCGTGCCACGCTCTATCCTTTGTCCTCCCTCACACTACGGAAATGGAGCAAGTTTATATTATAAACATGGTCGATTTAACAAGAGTGCCTTTGTGCCACATTGATTAAGGAAAATTTACGGAGGCACAGGGGTCGGGGGATCAGATCCTGCCCCTACCAAAACTGGTTCTTGCTTTCTTTTATAGCCATTATAAAAAAAAATCAACCGTTATAAATAGTGGCATGGTTTATTGATGGAGGTGGTTTGCAAACAAATCGAAACAGTTTACGTTTTTTCTAGTGGTGTTGTGGTTGCATAGTATTAAATGGGTAGAGTTTTAGCGCATGGTTTATGGGGCTGCTACGTTGATGGGTTCAACTCCCAGTATTTAATATATGGCATGTTTATAGTGAAGCGGTTTAAGTGTGGGCCGGGTCCACCGAAGGTGGCCCGCCCACCCCGTATTAAGTTTTTAATGTGGTACGTGGAGTTGGGGCCAACGGGGTTCATGGCACATCAGCCATTTTTAATTACATTTTTTGTTATATAAAGGGTTGTTTGGGGGGGGTGGCAGGGTTGGGTGGCCCACCACCACAAAATATATAAATTTTTTATTTTTTATATTATATCAAATAATTAGGCAGTTTCAAAATTCGGAAAATTGACTGTAGGAGTCAATTTAAGTAGGCCACAAAATCGCCCAGAATCTGGCTCAGGTTAGCCGAAATCCGGTGGCCAGATTTTGTCCAAATTGTTGTCTCCTTAAGCCTGCCCAGTCACCCAATTCAACCCTCAACTTTGACTGCTCCTAACTTTCGCATGTGAACTCGGTTTTATGAATCGTTCACACCACCATGATCATGACGATGAGAACTTCAACATGAACCTAGTTCGATCATAATCCAAACACTTTGATTTTTGACTTTTCCTGAGTCCTCTTGAATTTTTGCATATGTATGGAGCCACCTGGATCACCTAGTTTATGAAGACATCAATCCAAATGAGCTATGGCATAGAAGGTATGGACATCATAAATATATAGAATTACCTGAATTGAATCAAATAGTTAAGGTGTCCCTAAATTATAAATAGATCATGAAGGTGTTTGTAAAGGTTATGCACTTGGAAAGAACATCAAGAAACCATTTCAAAGTAGTGAGAATAGATCTAAAGAAATTTTGGATTTGATTCATTCTAATGTATGTGGTCCAATGCATGGGAGATCACTTGGAGGTTCATTGTATTATATGAAATTTATTGATGACTTCTCTCGTAAGACATGGATTCATCTCATGAAGACTAAGGATGAATTATTCATCAGGTTTAATGAATTCAAAGCTAAAGTGGAAAACTTGACAAGTAAAAATATCAGTGTTTTGAGACTTGACGATGGAGAAGAATGCACCTCGAAAGTGCATGTAGTCTTATGCAAGAAAAATGGGATTAAGAGGGAGATTATTGTTACCTATAATCCACAATAGAATGGTGTAGCAAAATGAAAGAACAAGTCCATCGAAGAATTCTTCAAGGCCATGATGCATGATTTGGATTTACCACTATTTTTATGGGGAGATTCATCATTGATAGTTGTCTATATTAAAAACATAAGTACTCATTGAATTTTCGAAGGGATGACTCCTAAAGAATCATTCTGTAGAAAGAAGACTGAGGTTGGACACATGAGAATCTTTGGTTGCCTTGTCTATATCCATGTTCCTAAGGATAAGAGAAAAAATATTGAACCTTCAGGGAATAAAGGGATATTTGTTGGCTATAGTGAATCATCAAAGGCCTATAAAATCTACATTCTAGAGCAGTGAGGGATTGAGGTCAGTTGGGATGTCACTTTCTATGAGAAAGTTGCATGTTGGAAATATAAGGAAGTCTCCATTGATTCCTTTGATGAAGTAAATAAGGGGGCTTCAAGAGAAGATAACTCAAGTTATACAAAATGTCTTGTAAAGACAAATGGGCCTCATGAACCAATGGAATCTGTTGTTTTTCCAAAAATTAGAAAAATACCAGCATGGCTTAGATATACATTGGAAGAAACAAAAGGACATGCAGCTCTTGATGGCACATACAAAGAAATTAAAGAAACCTAAAAGGTTTTCTAGTTATGCAACTCTCATGACTAACCTAATTGATGTAGAGCCTTCCACTTATGAAGAAGAAGCTAGCTAGTAAGTGTGAAAGGAAGCTATGAATGAATGATATCAATCGATCATAAAGAATGATGCCTGGGAAAGATTGTGCCAAGTTCGGAATGGAAGTTTGTGGTAACTTCCACATGGATATACAATATCAATCATGTTGCAGATGGAAGTATTGACAAAGATAAGGTGTGATTCGTGGCTAGAGGGTTCTCCCAGAAAGAGGGAGAAGATTATGATGACACCTTTGCTCCAGTTGTTAGGTACACCTCCATTAGATCCATTATCTCTCTTATTGTTTCGATGGCATGGAATCTACATCAGATGTATGTCACATTCGAGAATTTTTTAGGTCTAAAATGGGCCTCCTAAGGAATATTATAAAATAATAGGGGAAATAATAAAATAATATTAGATTACATCATCAAATTTTAGAGGGAAAAAAGAAACAACTACTTTTTCAACTCATATTGTCAACTTATATCCCTACGATTTTACTCAAATTTTGAGCAAGAGCACACTTTGGATGCATAATTGAATTCCTTATCCAAGGAGTACCCATGATGTACACTTTTAATGGACCTTGCTACACAAAAAAATTAGAAATACATGAAAAACGTGATTGTAATCAAAATTTTCATGTATTTCTCATTTTTCATGTAGCAAGGTCCATTAAAAGTGTACAACATGGGTACTTCTTGGATGAGGAATTCAATTATGCATCCAAAATGTGCTTTCTCTCCAAATTTGAGTAAAATTGTAGGGATATGAGTTCAAAATATGAGTTTAAAAAGTAGTTTTTTATTTTCTTTATTTTTTAATCTTTTTACTTTTTTACTCCAAAAATGGTGAATCATCCCCCATGGTTGATATCATCGTGTTGAGACCTATTTGATCTTATAAAATTAATTTTGGTTGTACATTTTTTTTTTGAGGCCCATTTTTTACTTGAAATTTTCTCTAATGATATTGTTTTCCCCAATGGTGTTATTGAGGAAGAGGTGTATATAGAACAACCTCAAGGATTTGAGGTGCATGGGAAGGAGCATCATGTTTGCAGGTTAAATAAGGCCTTGTATGGACTCAAACAAGCTTCAAGAGCTTAGTACGCTCACATTGATAGCTATCCAATGAGATTGAGATTTACCAAGAGTGATGTCGATCCAAACCTTTACTTTAAGGTTGTAAAAAAGGCACCTGTAATCCTATTGTAATATGTTGATTATTTGTTTTTGACAGGTGCTTAACCTATGATTACTCAATGTAACAAGTAGTTGGCTTTTTAACTTGATATGAATGATCTTGGGTTGATGCATTACTACTTGGGACTAGAAGCATGGAAGAAACCTGACAAAGACTTTCTTGGTCAAGGAAATTATGTGACTGAGATCCTTCGAAAGTTTGGTATGAAGGATTGCAAATCCATGGCCACTCCCATGGTGACTAACTTGAAAAAGTTGAGAGGCTCTGAATCCAATTTGGTAGATCCATCGATGTATCAGTAATTGATTAACTCATTCATGTATTTAGTTAACACCATGCCAAACATCTTCTTTGCTATCAATACCTTGAGCCAGTTCTAGATTGAATCGAGGCATGAGCATTGGATTGCAGCAAAGCAAATTTTGAGATACCTATGTGGTACTATGAACTATGGTCTAAGATATGTTTTAAACAAGTACAACTTCAGGGATACATAGATGTTGAATGGGAAAAACTTGTTGATGATAGGAAGAGTGCTTCAAGGTATGCTTCAGCTTGGGCTCTACCACGATATCTTGGATGAGTAGGAAGCAGAGGTATGTTACACTCAGCACTGCAGAAGCATAATACATTACAACAAATGAAGTTTGTACTGAAGTAGTGTGGCTCCATAAGTTGTTTGTAGCATTGTTCAACCAAGACTTGGAACCAATGGTGATATATTGTTATAATCAAAGTTGTGTGAAGATTTCAAAGGATCCCATGTTTCATGATAGGTCAAAGCATATTGAGATCAAGTACCACTACATCTATGACATGGTGCAGAGGAGAGCGATTAGGCTCAAGTACATCTCCACAGTTGAGCATCCAACCGATGTTCTAATGATGATGTTTCCCAGAGACGAGTTTGTGTACTTCAAGGACAAGTTGGGGCTTGTGGAGATTACCCCTCTCATTGAGAGGGAGTGTTTATATAATACCAACATGGATGAACATTCTCCTGAAAGGGAGAATGGTCTAAGAGGCTCATAGTATTCCCTAGATAGGATTGGCTAATTATCTCTTAGTGAAGAGACCTTATCACTCCCCTAGTTAGGGTTGAGTAAGATTTATTGGTGTCAAGACCAGATCACCCCCCATGAAAGGGTTGAGTGAGGTATTTCAGCATTTGAGCCCCAAGTGCTCCCCTGGAGGGGTGAGGAAGTGATCCCCAGGAGGTTTAAGAAAGTTCTCCTAAGGATGGTTGAACGAGTACTCACTAAGTGGACTGAGTGCATGCATGCTAGTACTCCCCAAGAGGGTTGGGTTTTAGCCTTTAGGACCAATCACTCTAAAGGAGTGAGTCCTAGAATGTTAATGATGAGCCATGGGTTTGGTACCACCCTGAATACGGCTATTAGCGGATGTTGATGGTAAATAATGCTAATCGTGATGATGATGATTTGATATAACCTTTTCATAGAGAAATTTATCAACTTGAGAACACCTATGACAATGATTATGAATACCTCCCTATATAAGAGGGAGTGTTGAATATGTCACTATGGTCAGTATTCATAATGCATATTTGGTCACTTGATGTACTTCTATTTATTATTATAAATCATATTTTAAATGATAGAGTTAAAAGAAAAAATATTTTGAGTCAAAGTCCCATTGCGACTTTTTAAAGAAGAAAATATGAATTTTTGAATTGTAATTTTTGGCTCCATAATTTGACAAGTTGGCCCTAGAAAAAAGACACACCCTTTTAGCCAAGACATATCACTATATAAAGGCAGTTTGAACTCCTGCACTTGTGAAATTTGCATCTCTCACACAAGACATCTTCTGGAAAGGAAAGTGAAGGACAAGAAGGACGAATAGGATGATGAATAAGAATATTTTTCTCTCTTTGTCTCTCTCTTACAACTTGCACATGTGGATAGTCTCTCTTATTCTTGGTTTGCAAGTTTTTTGGGAATTCTGTTATAGGGGGATGAAATTCTAGGAAACTATAGGGGCTGAAAAATTCTAGATCATATTGGGAGGCTTGAATTGAAGGGGAAGACCAAGTTTGACCATAGGTTTAGGTGTGTCCCTTGTTGGTTAGAATAATTTATCTATTGAAAACGTTGTTTGTTTTTTCCCCTTGGTGGGTTTTCCCAAGGTAAATCTTGTCTCTTCTTTGCGCATTGTGATCTCTATTGTTTTATTGTTCTTTATGGTTGAATTTGTGAAGTATAATTGTTGAATATTATGTTGGAATAAAATAAGATAATATCAATATCAAAATTAATTATCATTTTTTCATAAATATTGTGCTAGTCTACATTGCACTTGAAAAATCATCGCCTTTTCTTTGCAAATTGCTTGTATAAATAATGAAGTAGAATACAAAGCATTAATTCAAGGTCTAATTTTAGCCCATAAAAAATAATTAGACATATTTCAGCTACGGGAGACTCTAAATAAATCATCAATCAGGTCAACAAGAAGTATAATACTAAAAAGGATAGGTTGAGAGTTTATGTGAAGAGAGTTGGGGAATTTATCAACAAATTTTAGTCATTTTAAATATCATTTATCCCAAGGGATCTAAATCATAAGGAAGATTCTTTAGTTTTTGTTGCTTCACTCTTTGACACCATCTAAGCATCTAATTCCTTTTGAGCAAAAATATTGTTCCAATCATTTGTTCATGATAATTAAGATTACTGGAAGGTTTTCGACAATGAAGAACATATTCTTTAATTTCTTGCAAATGATCATGATGAAAAGAATGATGAAGATATCATGGATAACAAAATTTCAATATCTCTTGAATCAATCATTAACCACAATGATTAAATAAATAATTCTAATATCATTAAATAATTTTCTTTCAAGGGAGTTTAGGGGACTAAAACAAAATATTGGAACTTTTAAAATTCCTAGATGGTTAAGTCTCAAGATTGATTGCTCACAAAGTGAAGTTGCACAATATTCTATCTTATTCAAAAAAAATCAATATGGTTTTGCATGGACCTACCAGAACTTGAAGGAATATAAAAAGGAGGTCATTCAGCATGTCATTTCACTAAAAGAAAATGTTAATCCAATTAGACAAAAACCAAGGATAATCAATCTAAATCTTAAGCCTTCGGTTATGAAAGAGATTGACCAAATGGAAAAGGATAGAATCATCTTCCATATACAAAATTCTGAACATATTTCAAACCCAGTAATAGTATAAAAGAAGAATGAATACATAAGTCTTTGTATTGAACTTTTTAACCTTAATAAAGCCTCACTTAAAGACAATTACAGGCTCCCATACATGGAAATATTGCTTCAATTAGTTATTATATTAGTGGTAATATCTATGTTAGATGTATTCTCTCTCTATATACGATCAAATTTTAGTTGCAAATTATGATAAGCATAAAACAACATTTGTCACGCCATGGGGAACATACACTTATGCATGCATGCCGTTTGGATTTAAACAATTTTGATTTGATTGGAAAAATTATAGCATGTTATCAAGATGAATTAACAAATTATTTGAAGTTGAGATCTTCTCATTGGGCATGCCTACAACAAGTCCTTGGAAGATGTAGATAGTATGCAATCACTTAATCCCAATAAATGATTGTCAATTGTATGAGAAGGGAAACTATTAGGCCACATTGTAAGTCTGACAGGGATATATATTGATCCTAAGAATACTAAATCCATAGTTGAATTCAAGGCCCTAACCACTCTCAAAATAGTACAATCATTCTTTGGCAAGATTAATTTTGTCAAAATATGTGTACTATATTATGCCTCTAATGTCAAAACTATCAAAAAATTACTCAAGGATGAAAATTTTGAATGGAAAAACAAGCAATAAATCCAATTTAAAAACATTAAAGGAAATAGCCTCATCCCTAGTATTGGTTAGTTTGGATTATTCAAAGAATTTCATTTTTTATACCTTCACATCCAATGAATTGATAGCTTTTGGGAAAAATACTGACGGGGTTGGGGTGGGGAATCATTATTTAAAACTCACTTAAACTTTTCTTTTATTATTCATATTTGTGTACACGACTTGACTAAAAGAACCTACGTTTATACGCAACTTCTATGCAGACAACTAGCGTATATCTAACTAACTTACTTTTAAATTAATTCATCATTTGTTTGTCTTGAACCAGTGTATGAGAACCTCATTAAGCATTAGTTAAATAGTAACTATGTGTAGTAAGAACAAAATAAACCATCACACATGAGTGAGACACATGAACACTAGGATTTTAGGTGGAAACCTAATGTGGGAAAAAACCACCAATGTTGTCGTCTCTGTCTTCTTTTATTATTAAGAAAAAAACTTCTTACAATATTGTACTGGTGCAGACTCATACCAACATGTAGGTACCCTCCTCTAGGAGTCTACAACCTTCTATCCTCCAACACCCATTAGAAGGGAGCTCCAACCCCCTATACCACTGTGGGTCATGTTTCATAAATTTTCACATTGGATCCACCTAATACAAAACATCACAAATTGTAGTCCACTTTTCATCAAATGTTTAGACTAGACCCACCACCATCATTTAATTCCAATACCAAATATCAAAACTAAAACTGATCATTGCAACAAATCACTCAAACACTGAACCAACTAAAGCATTCAATCACTGAACCAACTAAGACCCAAATCAATCAAATTATTCTCAAACAACCAAAGCAGTTAGATCATTGTAACCAGAATACCAATACTAAACCCAAACATTGAATCAACTCACTCAACCAACTGAAAACCCTGACCAATAAAATGTCAGAATATATACGCTACTTTACTTTAGCAAATCTACATGTATATGTGACTTCCTTTAAGCATACCTGCGTACATATCTTAAAACATTGAACCTTGAAACTAAATCACTGTCATTCTGAAACAAACACTGAGTTACACCCTAAACCACTAATTTATTCTGAAAGAATCAAAGAACCATCATATATCTTCAATCACATACAACTAGAAGCATCATCACTCTACAATCAATCAATTCACCTTCAATCATCACTATTAAACCAAATCATCAAGTAATAATTCATTAACAGATAACAGAAACACAACAAGACTGATTAAACTGATCAGATATCTTATTCAAAAAAAACCTAGCTTATATATGTGCTTTCCACAAAACACTTCCACATGTATACTTGCTCTTTAGGAATCAAGCCCACATACAAATTTGTCCAAAGTGCAGAACTGATACGTGACTTACCAACATTATACCTATGTATGTACATGCCATTCAGGTTATCAAACCTGCGTACATATATGAAACTATTGACTTATAGCTTCGCTACACATCAAATTCCCATCTCTCGGCATATATAACAAAACATGCGTCAAACATAAATATTACAGATCAAATCAATCCATTATAAATACATTCATTTCATCTCTATTGGATCTGATCCATCATCAAATTCTTAGGTGCATACTTAGTTTTAGATCAAACAATTCATTAATATCCCATTACAGGCATACTTGCTTCAAATCTAACTATTCATGAAATATTCATCACTTGCACAGCCTAGTACTTTGATCTTCATATCCTTATATAGCTTATCCCTTATCTAATACCACTAGTTAAAGCCACACTAATGTCGATGGTATTCTTTAATGGGATCAAATATTCATTGTTGGGCTCAATACTATGGTTCAATACCATGGTAAAGATCCTTGGTATTTAGAATACCATGGTGTGGAAAATGGACGCACCTTTTCTTCTTCATACCTGCGTGTGTGTGTGACTTTGCTTCACATAATCTGTGTATACTTCTTCAAACTTCACCTTTATCATTCCTCTGCCTCTGAACTAATATTCATTTTCCATCACATTTGTATTAGCCTGAATACCCATCCTGCTACCATCAGGTTGACATGTTTATTAAGTAGGTTTCCATCAAAATACAACTCATCAAGTAGGTTTCCATCAAAGACAACACATTAGTCGTAATGCCAACAATATCCCCCTTTGGACTTGATGGAAACTCAAGCACCAAGTTACTCTGCCCCTTTGACATCATGGGAAAATGGTTTACCAATGTTGAATGAAGGATTTTCTTTCCTTGTATAGACATGAGAACTGTTGATCTGCACTATATACTGACCATGCTCCCCCTGAGCACATGCTGAAACTTTTGAAAGATTTGCAATGTAGTACATGACTCTATGACTCAACTCGATATGAATTTTCTTATCACCAAGGACTCAAACTTACATCAACCACCCAATCACAATGGGGTTACATATTTGACTTCACTATTACACCAACCACCCAAAATGGGATTACATTCATAATTGGTTTGACCCCAATAGTTCAAACATGATTGAATATTACAACTATTACATCATAGGTCTTAATATGACGTTTAAATCAAGAGACCAAAAAAAAAAGACCTCAAAGATACCATGATAGTCATCAACAACTATCCTACACCATATAGGATCTACACCATAAGCATTTGTCAGTAGCAACATGCACATTTTCATCATCAATTTGCAAGATACGATAATGTGGCTTTAATATCATCAACATGTGACCAAGTATGTAGCATAAGATTTTTCGTAGAGATATGTTATCAACTCATCCTTTTGATCTCATCAAGGTTAACTTTCTCTTTCCCTTAGTAGGAAGAGCCTCAATTCATGTTCATAAAAGCATAGCAACATATATTTTCATGCATCAACTAAGCATATGCCATGTCTCCAAGTATCATCTAGCAGATATAGAAGTAAAATATCAATAACCGTATCTTCACAAAACCATTTGCATCATATCATGTACATGTAGCTCGTGTAAGCACCATAGGCATCATCCATGACAACAACATCATTATCAAATAATCATATCAAGATCTAAATGTTCTTTCTACAACAATCCCTAACATATCATGCATGTATCATCACTAGAGGGTTTTTTTTTTATCCCGCATCTGATAAGAATCAACCATAATTAGCAACTCATGCATCATCATTCAAGAACTTAAAAAACATAAGTAGCATCACCATTTATAAGCATCTTTATGTACCAAGGAATTATAAAGAAAACATAATGCCAATAATGCATTATTAGAAACATAGCAAATGCTCCCCCTATGCCAATTGTTCATTATCAAATTTGATCATATCATCTCATATATTAGTAAGGAAATCAAAGTATCTTCATCAATCAGTTATCCATAAAGGCGTCAACAACTTATAAAAGCCAAAACCACTTCTAAATAGCATCAACAAACTACAACCATCAATCACTAGAACAATAAATCCAAATAATAATTGTCTGAAGCATATCAGATCATTTTCCTTAGTTTGTCCCATTGTTTCTTCATCATAGCAAAACATACGCGACTGTTCGGATTAGAACTCAAGTATATATGCGACTTGTCTTCATAGGATTTGCGTACAGAAAGTAGAATACTGAAACTTCACAACTTCAGCTCCCCTGAGCTTGTATTGTTTGTACCTACTCATTATTACTATATAAGATCCATTGTCAGTAATGTAAACAATATGAATATCAACAAAACCATAGGAGTCACCATCAATAAAACATATGTATTACCCCCCCTAAGACTACATATCACTGATCCTAAAGACCTGATAATCATCTTTTGTTCTCATGAGGTCATGTACCTCACATCACTTCTGTATTCATTGCTAGAAGTATTATTTTAAGAATAAAGGACTGCAATGGGCACCATCTTCTTTTACTATGAGTTTGAATCCTCCTCATATCTTCAAGAATTAAGTTCTTTAAGCACATATAGTTTGTCTGAGTTTCTATATCCTCTTGCTATGACCTCTCCATATTCTTCATCTATAACTTTTCATTTGGTTGATGTAAACAAAATTAAATTTCCTTTATCTACCATTTGACCTACACTTAGAATATTCTACTTTATCTCTTGAACTAATAAAGTGTCAGTTGCTCCTCTATGTTTATTAATTTTGGCTCTACCTTTTCCCAAAACTTTTGTTGGATCATTATTTCCAAGAATAACATTACCATATTGGTTTTTCTTGAGATACTCCATCTTACTCTTATATCCAATCATGTGATGAGAACATCCATTATCTAAGTACCATCCATCTTCTTCTTCAAATGAGTAGAGAGGAAGACCATGCCTTATATCTTCTTCTTCTTTTTGATTATTATAAAAAATGTTGGTGGATCCATCTTTTTCAGGTCTTCTGACATCAATAATCTTGTATGTTTGTTTGCCATGTTGTCTGAGGTGATCCATAGATTTGTTCCTGCATTATTTTGCTACATGCCCAATCTTGTTACAAGCCTAACATTTTATATGAGCAAAGGAATCATAATATTTATGTTTCATATTCCTTCTACTGCAATCAATAGATTTGTGACCAAATATATTGCAAGAAAATCAGTATCCCTTAAAGAAGCCTGAGTACATGGAAGTTGGCGATATTTCTGTGAAGCGGTTACTTGCCTGTGATTGAAACAGTCTACTTTTTCACTTAGCTACAACGTGTCCATAATTATGACATATAAAACATTCAACATTATTACTCAGAGGATAGAATCAATTAACATTTCTATAGCTATGAGTAAATAATTTTATTTAAATATTCACTTTCCTTCGTTTTTTATCATATTGACTTCTTATCTCTTTGTTGAGCCTTTCACGTTTTGCATTGTTACCCTTTAAATTCCTTGCATTAGCTTGTGAACTAGATTCTTCTTCAATTGTTTCATGAAAACCAAGACCAGATTTGATGACAGGATACTTTTGAATACTAAGAATATTATCCAGAACCTTAGTATTATCTTGAAATCTCAAATGTTTATCTTTTTCTTCTAATTTACCTTTTAGAATGTTTATCTCAACCTCTATTCTTTGATATTTCTTTTCCTTTTCTAGGTCTGCTTATTCATACCTTCTTCCACTTGCTCCTTAAATTTTACAATCTCTTCTTTCAACCCATTTTCTTGTTCTTCAAATGCTTGAAGTAGTTCTTCATTCCACTTATTTGATTTTTCAAGATCTGCTCTTAGAGAGACGATCTCAGCTTCAAGACATTCACAATATTGTTTAGTTTCCAATGCAACATTCACTGATTTAATATGATCCTTGTTATCATATGCCTTCAACTTATCTTTATGATTAACAATTTTTTTCAAAGAACGATCAAGTTTTTTTTCTAGATCAAAAATTTCTTCTAACCTTTCTTCTTCTAAATTAACAATTTCATCTGACATAATAAAGGTTTTTTGGTTATCATGTTCATTTTTTGACACATTGTTAGGGATAGGATTACCTAGTAGTAACCCTGATGGGAAACTTTCCTTTGGGTTTTCTTCATGGATATCTTGTAGCTTATCCCAGACTTTCTTTGCAGTTGCATAATGCATAACCTTGTTTAATGTTGAATCAGGTATGCTATTAATGATGTCACTTAATGCCTTAGTATTCTTTTTCACTTCCTTGTCTGATGGAGGAATTTTGGTGTAGCCACTGCATACTAAATACCAAACATCAGGGTTCATCACATTAGACTTCATATTTTCTTTCCATTCGTGGTAATTATCATTACTTAGCATAGGTATTCCTTAATTTTCCATTGTTTCTGACTTTCCTTGATCTTTTGCTTCTAGAGCCAACATGTTTAATATGTTTTCTTTAGAGTGCTTACTTTCACTTTTACACATGAGTGCAAGTTCATTTGTTTCACTGTCATCTTCATTATCATTCTTGCCTAGACAAGGAAATGGACCACATTTAGAATAAAATCTCATACCTAATAATTCTTTATTACCATCTTCTTCATTCTTGATCAATAGAAAGTTGGGTGATCCCAAATCTGAATATTTGTTGACATCTGTAACTGTTACTGCATCTAATATATCATTGTCACAATTTTCTGAATCCCTCCTTTGAGTTATCTTCTTCTTTCCCATCATCTTGATGGATCTCCTTCAAGCGATCAAGCTTATTCTAAAGGACCAACTCTAATACCATTTTTTGGGAAAATTACTAAGAGGGGTGGGGGCGTGAATCAATATTTAAAACTCACTTAACTTTTCTTTTCTTACTCATATTTGTGTACGTGACTTTACTGAAAGAACCTTGTGTATATACGTGATTGTTATGTAAACAACTAGCGTATATCTAGTTAACTTACTTTTCAATTAATTCATCATATGTTCGTTTGGAACCAATGTATCAGAACCTCGTTAAACATTAGCTAAATAGTAACTATGTGCACTAAGAACAAAATAAACCATCGCACATAAGCGACACACATGAACACCAGGACTTTAGATGGAAACCTAATCTGGGAAAAAACCATCGACGTTGTCGTCTTTGTCTTCTTTTATTATTAAGAAAAAACTTCTACAATCTTGTACTGGTGCAAACTCATACCAACAAGCAGGGACCCACCTGCATAAATCTACAACCTTCTCTCGTTCTCTAGCACCCACTGGAAGGGAGCTCCAACCCCCTACACAATTATGGATTGTGTTTCATAAATTTCCACATTGGATCCACCTGATACAAAACATCACAACTTGTAGGCCACTTTTCATCAAATTTTCAGACTTGACCCACTACCATCATTTAAGCCCAATACTAAATATCAAAATTGAAACTGATCACTCCAACAAATCACTCAATCATTCAACCAACTGAATCAACAAATCATTGAAACAACTGAGACCCAAATCAATCAACTTATTCTCAAAAAACCAAAGTATTTAGATCATTGTAACCAAAATACCAATATTGAACCCAAACACTGCATCAAATCATTGAACCAACTGAAAACCCTGACCAATAAAATGTCATAATATTTATGCTACTTTACTTTAGAAAATTCATGTGTATACACGACTTCCTTGAATCATACTTGCGTACATATCTTAAAAAATTAAAACTTGAAACTGAATCATTGTCATTCTAAAACAAAAGTTGAGTTACACCTTGAACCACTAAATTATTTTGAAATAATCATAGAACCATCACACATCTTTAATCACATACAACTAGCAGCAGCATCACTCTTCAATCAATCAATTCAACTTCAATCATCATTGTTAAACTAGATCATCAAGTAAGACTTCATTGACAGATAGGAGAAACACAGCAAGACTTATTAGACTGATCATACATCTTATTCAACAAAACCCTAGCTTATATACGCACTTTCCACAAAACACTTTTGTGTGTATACACTCTCTTCAAGAATCAAACCCGCGTATAGATATACAACTATTTACTTATATCTTCACTGCACATCAGACCACCATCTCTCAGCATACATAATAAAACATGTATTAGACATAAATATTACAAATCAAATCAATCCATTATAAATATAGCCATTTCATATCTATTGGATTTGATCCATCATCAAATTCCTATGTGCATACTTAGTTTCAAATCAAATAATTCATTAATAGCCCATTACATGCACACTTGATTCAGATCTAACTATTCATGAAATATTCATCAGTTGCACACCCTAGTAATTTGATCTTCATCTCCTTATATAGCTTAGCCCTTATCCAATACCACAGGTCAAAGCCACACTAATGTCGATGGTATTCTTTGACGAGATAAAATACCCATTCCTGGGCTCAATACTATAGTTCAATACCATGGTAAAGACCCTTGGTATTTAGAATACCATGGTGCAGAAATTGTACGCATCTTTTATTCTTCATACCTACGTTTTTACACGAATTTGCTTCATAGAATCACATATACTTCTTCAAATTTCATCTTTATCATTCCTCTGTCTCTGAACTGGTATTCCTTTTCTATCACATATGTATTGGCCTAAATACTCATCATGCTACCATCATTTTGACATGTTTATTATGTAGGTTTCCATCAAAATACAACTCATCAAGTAGGTTTCCATCAAGGACAACACATTAGTCACAATGCCAACAATAGTTGTAGTCCTAACTCAAACATAAGAGTTAAAGGAAAAGCACCCAATTTCTTTCAAGAGAAAAGCCTTGCAAAAACATGAATTGAACTATTCCCTATTGGAGAAACAATATTTTTCCTTGTAAAAGCCATAGCATATTTTAGATATTAGATCTTGACTTCACAAACTCTATCATATGTAACATACCTACATAGCAACATGTTTCTAACTCAACAACCTAGAGAAGGACGATGGAAAAATTGCTTAGCAAAATTATAAGAATTTGATATTGAAATAAAACCTTTGAAATTTGTGAAGGGACAAGTCTTGTGTAAGTTGATAGGAGAAATTGAAGCAATTAATGTTCCATCTCACAATGGATTTTGCAATAATTATTCATTATATGCATCTGAGTGGTACAAAAATATAATCTTCTATTTGAAATATGGGAAACTTCTAGTTGGCATGACAAGTAAATAAAGAATAACCATAAAGATGAAATCCAATTCCTATATATTGATCTATCGAGTCTTATTCTGAAGAAACCAAGATGGAGTTATACTCACATATATTCCATAATAAAAGAATAGTGCAATAGTAAAAGAAATACATGAAGGAATATGTGGAGGGCATTCCTCCCCTCCCATAATAGCCCATAAAATTCTTAGAACTTGATTTTACTGGCCAATTTTTTTTAGGGAATCTTATGCCTTTGTAAGAACATTCATTCCATGCCAAATATTTTTAGGAAGATAAATGAAGGAAACCATGCTTTTAAATACCATTATTGTAGGCACTCGCTTTTCTTAATAGGGGTTGGATGTTAGTGGATTAATCTATCCTAGATCGAGTGCAAGACATGATTATATTCTAACTACAATTTATTATTTTACTAAATGGCGTGAGGTAGTAGTGTTGAAGCAATACAAAATAGAACATTTAATTCAATTCTTAGAGGAAAATACCTCTGCACAATACATAGAGCCAAAGAATTATCACAAATAATGGTTCTATCTTTATTAGGTCTAAATTCACAAAATCTTGTTGAAGGTATGAAATATTGATAGGTCAATATTCAAACTATTATCCTTAAGGAAATAGTGTCAAGGAATCAACAAACAATATTTCTATAACTATTTCGGAGAAAACAATGATTGAGCATCAAAGGAATTGGA
Source organism: Pinus taeda (assembly GCA_000404065.3). NCBI lineage: Eukaryota > Viridiplantae > Streptophyta > Pinopsida > Pinales > Pinaceae > Pinus > Pinus taeda. The sequence continues at coordinate 33,138 of APFE030340639.1, forward strand.
ACAAAAAGCTTTTGGATGTTTTGTGGGCTAGTAGATTCATCCTATGGAAGAGTACATGATAGTCCATGTTTTATTTGGTGTATGGAAAAGATGCAAGATTACCTATACATATGGAAATCAATGCCCTAACATTAGAAACTTAGTTATAGGATGAGAAGGTGTTTTCCCTATCCAGAATAGGTTAATATATTTGGAAGAGACAAGAGGTTGTTATAAAAAAATTAATAAGGGAGCTACCAATAAGATTTTTTTCAAAGGGTAACTTATTTTGTTATGGAATAAAGCTAAAGAAAAATCCTCTATGCATAAAAGTTTTGATGCCCTATGAATCAAACCACACATTATAGATAGAATAAATGGTTGTAATTCATATATCCTCAAAGGTATGGACAATATACTGCTAAGTTTTCCTATTAAAGAGCAGCACCTTAAAAATTTCCTCGCCTAATAATATTTCACACTTCCTTGTACCATATAAATGTCCATGTTGTATATTTCAAACTCAAATAGATTTTCCTTAGCTTTTGAATCCGTATCCCAATAAGATAGACAACTAGTAATTTTTTGGTTCTTAGTAATCCTCAAGGGGCCAATATCCTCAATTAGAGCCAAATCTTGTTCCAAGAAATTGTCTAGTCCTATGTGAAAATAAATTCCATTGAAAATGTTCTACATAAGTTTCTCTGTACTCTTTCCTCTATATACCACTTAGTCAATTTTTCAATGTGTAGAGAAACTACACACATATCTATATGTGTACATAATTTCTCCACACTCTTCCCATTCACACACCCACAAATACATATACTTTGTTCCTGCACAACATGATACTTCACACAATCCATTGATATGCACTCCATGTCATTGCTTAACACTCATTGTGGATATAATGTGTCAGAAAATCACTCAACCACCTTTTCTCGCTTGCTCCTCTTTTTTCTTGTTTCAAGGCCACTTAAAGAATTAATAAAGGAATTTTTTTCTCAAGGTAAAGGTGACATGATGGAAATCGTACTTCAGGATCTACTACCTATCACCGCTCATAAAGCACGATCACGGTTAGTAATTTCTACTTATTATTTTTCCTCAACCAATAAAACGGCACAAGATATGTTGATATATTAGTAATTGCACTAAAGATCAAGGAATTAAAAGCTAAGATTCAAAGGGATTTGTTGATCAAGACTTATTTCCCCAAGTGTAAAAACAAAATGACTACTAGAAATAAGAGAGAGTCAGTTTTTAATGACAGGTTCAATTCACTTGTTCACATAGATAACAAAAAAAAAAGAAATTGAACTTGTCACCATATGAAAAGAGAAATAACAAGATTTGGACCACAAGACTAGAAAATGTTTCATTTATCCTTGAATTATTTGATTTCAAAGAAATAGTCTACTTGTGCATGCATCATTTTGATCCAAAAACTAGACCTGTGAAGCTTAGAATTAAGAAGAATTTGATCCCCCTAACCAAAAAAGAATTCAAAAAACTCCTTAAGCTCTTGGAACCTATGAAATTTCTCAAGTTATCAAAGTTCGATACTTCCTTGGAATCTCAAGCTAGCAAAATGAAAATTATCCACAAATTTGAGTTGCCTTCTGTATGGGTTCCTTCTAATATCTCTTTCTTAGATGTTTCAATAATTTTTGAGCCCTTTAGATATTTTTCATGGATTTTTGCCCAAATATTGAGATGAGAAACTACTACAAATGTCTCTAAGTATATTATTTATGCGTTATATTATTATTTCAAAAGAGATGTTCCTTTTTACAAGGAAAACCTCATCTCTATTGAATTGTCCTTCTATCTCACCAATCTGTCCACAACTCATAAATTTTTAATGACATAATATTTGGTTATGCCCTAGTCCCATGTCATACCTTCCATGGTCTACCCAATAAGAAAAATTTGAATCCAAACATAGAACCGATACAATTTTTTTATTTGGTGTTATTAAAGCATAAAGCCCCATTTCGTTTTCATCAAATACATGATTCTTTTGTTAAAGAAGTTAGATGTCTACTAATTGGATGAGAAACTAACAGAATTTCAAATGGAGCACGGTCCTTCTTCTAGATAAAAGGCACACATGAAGAGAGAGAGAGGAAAACAAATAGGTTCTCATCTATGAATTCCAAGATAGTCCCCTCTTGCTTTATAAATGTGTATTGGATAGGTACTCTATTGTTGAATTATGCAGACAATATCATCGACGACTCATTCTAATTGAAAGAAATATAAAGAAGTATTTTATTTCTTTTCCTTTTTTATAGGATAAATAATTATAAAAAACTCGTCTCACCAAGTGATATTTTTTGAATCATTAAAAAATTCCAATTTAACTAAAGTAGAGGAAATTCAAGGATTCAAACCAAACATAATTTTTTCATGACACCTCACCATATTCATATATGGAAGTTTGTTTATGATAATTACTAAATAAATTAGAGAAATTCACATCAATCCATTAAAGGAAAGAGAAACACATACCCTTATGCTACACATCAATGTGTCACACTTATGCAAATGATGCCAAATATGGATCATTCACTATCTGATCAACTATTGTCATAAGTCCCCTTGAAATATGGAATAAATACCTATTTATGGTGTATAAGAATCATGAATTAAATACCTAAAAAAACCTAATTTTGGAGGACACCACAGTTATTTAGTTTACAACCTGCAATGACACATGTTGCAGAGTAAACACAAAGCAATGTCATCATTGTTTGTTCATGTCAATCTCATGATGATATTCTTACGGAGGTAAAAAATAAAAAGTAAATGAAGCTTCATCTTATAGAAGCATCGTGGATGGTATCTAATCTGAAGTGGTTCAAATTGAGTTCGATCTTCCTTTATCCTGGACCTCCCTCCTCCTATAGTGGATCCATCCCACTCATTATGGATCTATCTCCTCCCTTTATGGATCTCTCAGCTTCCATTCCTTCTTATAAGGGAAATGCATTCAAAGAGAGTTGGGTTTCCATTTTAGACTTTTGAACTTACTTACATGTTTCCCAAATGTCCATTGTTCGTTTGATTGCAAGGGCTTGGATTAAGGATCATTGCAAGGAAGCTTCCAACATTAAGGCCTAGTTGTAATTCTCCTCCTCTTAATTATTATTACAAATATGTGTTTCTTTCCCATATACATTTGGTATCATATTTATTGTAAGATTCATTGATCACTTACATAGTTTATATTTGAATTATTGTTGTATCATATGCTTTGATCACCTTTTTGTTTTTGTCTTTCAGATCTCTTCTTGGAGCATCAAGGGAGAAAGGTTGAAAGCTACAAAGGATAGTAGTGAGGACCATCATCAATCATTTCAGAAAGAGTTATGAGCTTTGCATCCTATTTAAATTTTTTATTTATTCATAGATTAGGGAATGTTTTCATGTATTTTTTCGTTTGTTTCTAGGCTTGGTTTCCAATCTTAGGGAGATCTATCCTATCCGTAGAATAATATTTGTCCACCAAACAAAATTTTGACTCCACTAAGGAGTGAGATGCTCTTCAATTACCCTTGTTTTTTGAAAATTTGGGGTGTTCTCTAAGTATTTTGGTCAACCTTCATTAATTCTAGAAGTCTAGAGCTGTCAAATATTTTGAGAATTTTTTATTTTTTCTTAGTTTTTGTGCTCAGTATGACCTACTGTGAGGGACAATATGTTGGCGTCACGCTTTTCATCTCAAAAGTTGTGACCATCGTCGTGGTGTCTATTGTTGATCCACAATGATCAAGGAAAAATTGAAATTTCTTTGTCTCTTTATCTATTTGATCTTCAATCAGAGGATCAGTTTAGTTTCTAAGTTGATTTCCATTATGTTGTAAATGAAATTTTTTACTTTGATTTCATTTGGTTGCTTCATAGTGACATTTTTCATTGTTACATTGTTTTACTTTGGTTGCTTCGTTGACCTCTTGAAGGAAAGAGTCAGTGTTGTAGATGGTTAGGTCAATTTGATCTTTCTTTCTCTATATAATAATCATCTTCAAGATCTTGTTATTCATGTTTTGGGAAAGTTTTATTACGTTATATAAAATCTTGTTTTCACAAAAAGAAGAAAAAATTGTGCTTGGATTGAATTTCATTGATTGCTTCATTCTAAAAATTTATGCATCAAAGAGATTTGTTGTGTTTTATCTTATTAATTGATTCTTCCATTGTAGAAAGTGTGTTGTTTGTTTTGAAAGAGTGTTTTTGGAATCATTTTGGTTTTGGTATAAAGAGATTTATTGAAGATAGGATCTTTGCATTGTTGAAAATTGAAAGAATTGTTCTCATTCTCATAAATAGGATTTGATTGAATCAAGAGTTTGGATTATAATATTTGGTGCATTAGCACTTGCGCTGTCGAAATATCATCAGTTTCATCTTCATCACCCTTTTGAGTAAAAACAACCTAAAAAACAATGCTAATAAAATAAATTAGGTTTTTAATATTTCTAGGGCTCATTACACCTACATTATCAGTTGTAGGGATTTGGAATGGGAGTGAGAGTTAACTTTCCAAATTTGCAAACAAGCAATAGTATCTTGTGATAGGGAGTAAATCCATTATTATAGTTTAGCTTGAGGAAGCTCCTCCTACACAAGAGTTAAGCACAAGGTCATATCAGATGCAGTGAAATAATTAACCTAATTCATTGGTTACAGTAGCGCAATTTGCACGCATTATAAAATTGTACCGAAAGGTGCTTGGGTACCACTTGAAAGGTATACCTCCTTATGAAGAATATTTCAAGGGAATCCGGCTCTGTTATCCGCCCTTGCATGTACGTCTGATCTATGACTACCCCCCCCCCCCAAGGTCAAGTTTCTATACATGGTAACCTTAGTGACCATAATCTTAGGGCCTTTACGCATGGTGACGGAATAGGGAAAGTCCTTGTTGTACCTAAAACACATTGACTAGACTCACTTGGGCCTTCTTGGAGGGTGCTTCACATGAGATGGTATATGTGAAGTTACTTGCACCAAGTCATGGCCATTAAGTAGGTTTTCAAGGTAATTGTTCCATCCACTTATCTCTAGCAACTTTTCACATTGATTTCTACAACGTTGGGTTTCATCTCCAACTAGTGTCTTCAATATGGAAAGTTTGCTTGCATGGTTTTGACTCCATAGAATTGTTAGTGTGCATTATATTGTTTGTTTTTACTTTTTAGTGATACCTTAGGTGTAAATTGTGAATTTGATTAATTAATCTTGTTAAAATTCTTAATTAAAATTAATTATGGGACATATACCTTGACATTCTAGTAGGATGAAGGTTTTACCCCCTAAAATTACACTTGAATCATCCAACACTATGAGACTTGTAGTTACAGAACCTGAATTAATAGAATATGAGGTAATCCAAATTGAAATAGTAAACCCTAAAGTAACTGAAACTTTAGAACTGGAAATAGTTCAAGTTGAACATGAAGTAACTGAAAATTTAGAATCAGAAGTAATTTCCCCTAAAACTAAAGTAACTGAGTCTGAAATTTAAATACCTTATATACCTAAATATTTTTTCATCGAACTGGTAACCTTAGAAACTCACGTTTCGCCTTCACTTGGTCTAGTTTCTACTCCTCTACTAATTACGTCTCAAGAACCTGTAACTTTAGGTGACGAAGTAGATTGTTTACCACCTAGTCTATTAAGCATTGAAGACATTATTGAAAAAGAAACTAATGCAACAACTCCTCTTACTTCAGATCAATTTGTAGTTGTTGAACTCCCATATCCTTTTCAACCAAACCCTTGGTATACAACTCCTTTATCTTATTTACCTAGGGGAACTCCCTGATTAGGCACTCCTTTATCTTTCTTACCTAGGCTAACCATGATGGAACCTTAAATTATAATTCATCCTTCATCTGTTCCTAAGAGTAGACCTAGCCAAGTAAGCATGACTTCCATGTTTACAGGACCTCCAGAAGAATTTATATATGGTGGACCCTTTGTACCCGATGGGTAAGTCACTTAGTGGGACCTTTTCAGGAGTTGCACATAATATTCCTTCTTCTCAAATTTCCACTTGATCTTCTGGAATCCCATCTGGTTTATCGTCAGATAATATAGAACATAATTCCCAAACCATGTAATTTTCACAAACTTCCATGCCTAAAATTCCATCGGTATTTAACCAACATTTAAACTTATTATCTGGTGGTGTAGGTACCCCTCAACAAATCCTAGCTAGACATTACTTTTCGACTAGGGGAAACCATCCTATGGTCCATATTGTCCTCCAGGAGGGAAACCTCTTAGAGAAAATTATCCTCCATATGTGGTACCATCTATTGGCAGAACTTATCCAACCTCTAGTCAAATACCTCAGACATGCCTGAGTCACCTTGTTGTAACTCAACCCTTGATTGGTACTCCATTCCCAGAAATGGGAAGTACCATTTAGAACCCTACTTTTGGTGGTTTACCCCAGTTATCATGTGGTAAAACTATTTAGAATAATCCTTAATATTTTTCTTATCAGCCTGCTCAAAACACTATTTATACTACACCCCAAACACTTTTTCAACAACCTATTCCAATTACACCCCAAACATTTGTTCAAAATACACAATGAATGACTATCCAAATTATACCTCAAATACAAGTTCAATAATATGTGCAGACTATACCTCAAAAAATTATTTATCAACCTACTCAGATTATATCCCAAATGGTTGTAGGTCCAATTCCCAAGCATCCCATAGATGCCTTCTGGTCAACATGTCCCAGGTGTACCCCAAATGTCGTATCAAGTTCAACCTTACCGGGGCCAACCTTTCCAAGGTCAACCTTTCTAAGGCCAACCTTTCCAAGGTCAACCCTTCCAAGGACAACCCTTTATAGGATTTCCATCTACAACTCAACCTAGTATGGGTTACACAGGTTATCTTAGTGGAATATTGAAGAAGAAATTGCTCAACCTATTCCAGGATATCCTAGATATCCTCCCCCAACAATTTGAGTTTATCCTCAACAGGATTTTTACTAGAAGTTACCTTTCATTTCCACTTTAGATTTACCATACTTATCTTGACTCACTAATGACCCAATTTATCATTATCCTTTTTGGTTGGCTATTCCTACAAAGTTACCAAGCGACGTACGAAAATTCGATGGAAAACCAGGAGAATACCCATCGAATCACATGATGACTTATCATTTATGGTGTTCATGAAACTTTGTAAATGATGATTCCATTCAGTTACATCTTTCCCAATGGACTTTAATAGGTCCTACAACTAAATGGTACATTGAGTTACCATGTGAATTCTTCCATAACTTCAACACCTTAGTAAAAAAAAATGACACTTTTTCAATTACCTATATAATATGAAATTGGTATCAAGCTTTTGACCTATTTAAAGTAGTTGGAATCTACCCACATCTCTAACCATATACATGAATGGAGAAATCATCGTCATTTAGTTAAAGATCATAATCCAGATCAATTATTAGTTGAATGGTTTGTCAAATAATTACTTCCTGGTATAATTGAAGATGTTTCCAAAGGATTACGAAATAGAAGTTTATTGCTCATGCGCAGTATTTAAACCTTGTTTATTCAGAATCTAGCACCTTGTACCAAAAAATTCCAAATGCTTCTCGGTATCGAACACGATTCAATCAGCTTCTACAGGATATTGCGTTGCTGATGATGTCATTGGTTATGTCAGTCAACAGTCTACGAGTAAATATTTCAGCATTTTAATCCCAAGTCTACTCCTATTGTTGTTGTTCAAAATTCACCTCATATTACTTTTGTTCCTATTAATACTTCTAAGGTTAACGCATTTCAATCATCGACTAGTAAACCTAGGCAACTTGGAGGTAAAAATAAGGGCAAAGCAAAAGCAAACAAAATTCCCCTCAATAGGAAAAAATAATGAAATTCAATCTCCTGAAGAGAAACAGAAATTGTGATATCCTTGTCTTATTTGCAATGAGGATCATTATACTAAAGAATATCTACATCATGTGGATGTTAATCAATTTCCTAAAGTTTCCTCTACACTTGTTTTCCTAACAGACCCTTTTCCTTCTTAGGAGACCAAAATGGTTTCCCAAAAATATTTCTTCTTCTTCCCAAAACTCTATGGACATCATGATATGTGTGTTGAGACTACTCAAGTTATGGTAGCTACAAGATCCAAATATTACGGTTCTCCAAATCCTTCGAATGGAACTGTTACAGATTAGCCTTCCATATCAGTCTTGCCTCCTTTTGATCCTCTACGAATCGAGCGATCAACTTATGAAACAATGATTCAACCTCCTCCTAAAGGTGTCATTTAAAGGTCATAAATTAGTCAGCATGCTAGAGTGACTCAAAATTATAATATTGTTGAAGACTTGGATCAGGTTCCTTTAGCAATGTCGTCTCTTGAAGTGCTTCAAATTTTCCCAGCACAACGAAAATCATTGTTATCATCCATTGGTGGAATTGATCCACAAGAATCAAACCTTATAATCATTGATCTTGAAAATCATGTACCTAGACTCCCACATCAATTTATATTTCAAAGTCAAGTTTTTGTACCCAACAGAAATCATTAGGAAATTTTTGAGGTCTAAAATGGGCCTCCTAAGGAAATTGTAAAATAATAGTGGAAATAATGAAATAAGATTAGATTACATTATCAAATTTTAGGAAAAAAGAAAAAAATATTTTTTCAACTTGAATTTCAACTTCTCTCCGTATGGCTTTACTCAAATTTTGAGCGGAAACACTTGTTGAATGTAGAGTTTGATTCCTCATCCAAGGATTACCCATGTTGCATACTTCCAATGGACAATGCTAAATCAAAAATGAGAAATACATGAAAAATGTGATTGCAATCACGTTTTTTCATGTATTTCTCAGTTTTCATGTAGTATGGTCCATCGAAAGTATGCAACATGGGTACTGCTTGGATGAGAAATTAAATTTTGCATCCAACGAGTACTCCTGCTTGAAATTTGAATAAAAAAGTAGGGAGATAAGTTGAAAATACGAGTTGAAAAAGTAGTTTTATTATTTTATTATTTTTTAATCTTTGTACTTTTTTACTTAAAAAATGGTGAATCATCCCCGATGGTTGACATCATCATCTTGAATCCTGTTGGTTCTTATAAAGTTTATTTTGGTTGTACATTTTTCTTAGGAGGCCCATTTTAGACCTCAAAAATCCCCTAATGGTTTTTCTCACCATAATAGATGAGGGAGATTCTACATGCATTATGTCTATATATTGTTGGAAAGCCTTAGGCTCTCCTTCAATTAACTAGTCTCCTACCACTCTGAAATCATTTGATGGAAGAGGATTCAAACCCTATGACATCTTAAATGCATTACCTGTGGAATTATAAGGAAAAACGGTTACTGTCGAGTGGAAGTCGTCGATGCACAACTTGACTATAACCTTTTACTAGGTCGAAGTTGAACTTACGCCATCTTGGCGCCACCTTACAAAGATCTATGTCTTATTCTTTTCATGATATCAAGAATATTGTGCAGTTGTATCTTAATGATTTACCTGCACATTCCATGAAATTCCAAGATCATATGATACACTTGCAAGAAATCTTTCTCTGATGTTGACACTACAATATTCACTTAAATCCACATAAATGTGTTTTATGTGTAGAATTTGTTCTCTTACTAGGATTGATCATTCCAAACAAGGCATTCATGTTGATCCACTCAAGGTATAGGTTATACTAAATTTTCCTCCTCCTCACTTATGCCAACTCCATAGTTTGCAAGGGAAAGCAAAATTTTTACATCATTTCATTCCAAATTATGTTGAGCTTACCAAGGATTTTACCTTACTTTTGAAAAAAAGGATCCCTTTCATTCTGGATGATATTGGTCAAAAACACTTCGATGCATTAAAAGATATATTGACTCATACATCTTTATTGTAGCCCCCTAATTATCTTCGGGATTACTACTTGTATTTAGTTGCGTCGAAAGGTACTATTGCTATGGTACTAGTTTAAGAGGATGATTCAAGCGATAAACATGCGATATACTATTTGAGTAGGAACCTTACCATTTCCAAATTAAGTATTCACATGTGGAAAAGTTGGCCTTGGTGGTTGTTCAAGTTGTCCAAATATTTTGTCACTATATTATATTGTGAAAAACAATAGAGTTTTATGATTGTAACCCCATGAGATATATTCTCACATGAAAGTTGCATGGGGGGATAAGTATTCTAAATGGATTTTTATTCTACGGGAATTTGATTTGGAATTCATTAAATAAAAATCTAAGAAATCCCTTGTGTTTGATGAATTAATATGTGACCTTCCCTACACTAAGACAAAAACCATGGCAGAGGATTCTATTTTGGATGAATCTCTCTTTCTTATCAGTTCACTAGATCCATGATATGGAGAAATTATTATTTATCTCCAAACTCAAACTCTTAGGCCGGAGTTATCTTGTACTGATTGTCATCGAATTTGGTACCAATCCCAACAATATAACATTTTTGGGGACACCCTTTATCATCATGGTGTTGATTCAATTTTTCATTGATATTTAAGGCATGAGGAAGCTAAAAAAGTTTTGAACGAATGTAATTCCAGAACATGTGGTGGTCATATGTCAAGGTATTCCACTGCCCAAAAAATATTATGTGTTGGATACTTCTAGCCTTCTATATTCAAATACTATATTCTTGAAGTCTAGAATTGTCATGCTTTCCAAATATACAATCAAAAAATGCATGCTCTTATTGATCATCTTCATCCAGTAGTTACCGTTGGTCCCTTTGTAAAATGGGGCATTGATTTCATGACATATAACCCTCACTGGTCAGGGGGCATGGGTATATTATACTTGCAGTGGATTATTTTTCAAAAAGGATCAAGGCATTGCCTACATGATAAGAATGATGGTGAAATTGTTGCCCTATTTGTATTCAATCACGTAATTGTTAAATTTGGTGTTCCATAAGATTATCACTCACCATGGCACCCACTTTCAAAACATTATGATGTTGGACTTGAATTCCAAGTTGGTTCTAGATCGTGATAGCTCAACTCCCTATTATCTGCAGGCCAATGGCCAAGTAGAAGTCGTGAATAAATTTTTAACTACTATGTTTCAACGTATGATAGGAATTCATAAGAGGACTTTCCATCTTATGATTTTCTCGACATTATGGGAATACCATACCTCAATAAAAACAACAATTGAGTTTATGCCTTTTCAACTCGTATATGATCTAGAAGTTGTGTTACCTATTAAATGTGAAATTATTTCACTTAAGCTAGCTATTCAATTTCCCCCTGCTACTTTTGCAGAGGAAAATTTTTTATACTTAGCACATCTAAATGATTCTTGTCAATATGATACTTTAGCTAGCGAGGCTCATAAGAAACACATTAAAGTAAATTTTGATAAAAGTGTTAATCCTTGTGTCTTTTTAGAAGGTGACTTGGTCCTGCTATGTGATTAAGAACATAACAAGGTAGGAGTCAGCAAATTAAAGCCCATGTAGCATGGTCCTTATATTGTAAAACGTGCAGTTACAAAAGGCACCTATGAGTTGGTTGACTATGATGGGATTCCTTTATCTGAGCCAAGAAACAGGCATTATCTAAAAAAGTACTATGCTTAGTTTTTCATGTGTTGTGTGTTCTTTTTGCGAACATGTTTTCATCCCCGCTTATTATGTTGTGTTGCACTTGGTTTGTAGATGTCAATGAACTCTTCACTTTATATTGGTTTTTTTTATGGTGCTAGCCATAGTACTCAAAACCTTTCATCTGTTGCCTGGGAAATTTTCACGCCTAATGATGAGTTAGTGAATTTGCACGAGATATGTCTAGGTCATACAACTAACAAAATCATGGAGTAATATTACATATGTTTTTAAGAGTTCAGCTGTTGGAAACAAATTTTGATTATATTGAATATTAACACATTCCAAGACATCTAAATACATTGACAAATGCATTAGCTAACTATGTATTAAATCAACATTCGAATTTATAAAAATTTATCACATGCATCATTATATAAAGATAAATAGCCTAGATAAAAATAGATAGATATCCATAGATAAGTTTACAAAAGAGTTTATAAATCAAAAAATTATGTTCAAGACACATGAGGCTCTCAAGCCCTTAATATTTCGATGACATTAAAACATCAAAAGCCATTCTAAAATGCCTAAACCCTAGGCATGATGATGCTCATGATAAAAAACTACGTCTCTAAAAACGCATCCAAGTAACTGACGTAACATTGTAGTCACACCCACTATATGCCTCTAGTAATGAAGAAATATATCATCAACCCCAAAGTCTTGAATACCTTGGGTAAGTCCTTCAAGGTTCCGCTCCAAAATTGCAAGTGTGTCAACAACCTCTAGGTTATGTTCTCTGATCTCTATTTCCTGTTGGAACCACCTCTAACTAGGGGGCATATTGGTTGTTCTCATTGGTTCAACATCTACATAATAATAAAATGTCATTATTGTACACTAAAAATATAAATAAATAAAATGTTCAAAAGCAAGAAAAAAAAAAAAAATCCTACCTGACTCATCCCACTTCATGCCTAGTGGAAGGACTAGATCTGGATCATTAGTCCCTGCATATGGGTAGTCCTCAATCATGATAATTTGTCGATGAAACCATCTAAAGAAAGGAGGGAAAAATTACATCATTTTCCCGCCACAATGGCAGGCCATTAGGTCAACCCATATCCTCATGCGTGGATATCTAGGTTAAGGAGGATCCACATTTGCCTTCTAATACTGGAACAGTGGTACCCTTTCTAGGAATAAAGATACCAGAATATAGCAATATCAAAATTGTCTCAACCAACCTATATTGCACTTAGTCGGTTTCTCTTTCATGTTGATAAATATTTCCTCACACCAATTAAATACGTTTTTCTCCAAACACCCAATAGCATGTTGCATCTAAGAATTTGAGGCTACATGAGCAGTTGCACTCTCATCCACTCGAGACATGGTAATTTGGATAGTCTTCAAGGGAAGGTCTTGTAAATCCTTGATCTTAATCTTTCCACTACTCACTCTATGAGATCATTGGACGTAATATTGAGAAATGTAATATTCGGTGGTTTCACGGCCACCATGATGGCCAGTTAGCTTAATTCTATCTCCTCTCTTGGAAAATCCAGTTAGAAAATAGATGTCCTATATTTCAATTAAAAGGTAATGGGAACCAATTTGGAAATATTTCCCATTGGCATCCCATGCCCTTACCAAGAAATCTAGGAGCTTTAGCTAAGCTCTCATGCCAGGAGTCAAGAAGAATTTAGCAAAACCACACCATCAAAGTGCCAACATAGTATTTGGGTCATTTGTTGCAATGAAATTCTCAGTTTCATGCTCTCTTTCCCTCCATTTAATCGCCATGATGAATTATGACCTTGTTAAAAGAAAAGGAGGAAAATATTAGAACACAAGAAAATCAAAATTTGAAGCAATTTCAAGATAAATTCAAAACAAATTGTGCATTTTTCTTCCATCGCCCCTATTTTTCAAAATAGAGCGATGACATCACACTTTTTCTCTTCAAACCCCTGATCATCGTGGGTCTAAAGAGAAAAACCACAATGATCCTTAACCACAACCTAGGTTGCTTAACAGGCTCAAATTCAAGAAATTAACTATTAAAATTCAAAAATTGAACTCTGAAAATAAAGAGGAAGGAGAGATCTCTTAAATTACAACCTGCTTTGGAAATTTGAAGGTAAAAAATGGTTTTTTAGCTCTATAGTTGGAAAAAATGCAAATGGTAAAAATAAAATGAGTTTTTGGTCATTTATAGAAAATTGATTTTTTTAATTAATATTTTTACCAATTTTTGCCTAAATTAGTCAAAATTGAGCCCTTTTATAGTTTTCGAGTAGATTTGACGATTTCTTGGTTTTATTGTGCAGTTAAAAAGTTGAAATGTTGAAATATAATGGAATGGAAAGAGCATACTTTTATCTCTTTTTCATACTTGTTAAAACTAAACAAAAAAGAAACCCTATGGAGCCACTCTTTAAGCCCTTTTCTAACTCTCGAAATATGAAACAGTATTCGAGCAAACTTGTTCCATTCACACTCGTAAAAGGATTCGAAGGAACATTTATCTAGTATAAGGTTAACCCTTTTCTGGAATGAGTAAATTATTTACGAAAAAGGAATATTTTAGTTAATCATGACTAAAAGAGTTCTCTCCTATATTATTTTATACTTTTTCGACCTCGAGAGACTAAATTTATGAAAAATAACCTTATGGAGTTTCCTTTTCATTTATTTTTCAAACTCACAAAATATGAAAAGGAAGTCGAGTTACCCCTCCATTAGACTCGTAAAACATAAACAATATAGGACTTTCCAGTCATGATGAGGTCAAGCCACTCCTTGCTAGGGTTCATTAAAAATACTTTGAAGGAATCATTTGAAGGATGATCTTATATGACAAGAATATGTTATCCTCCTCAAGCTTGTGTAAAAATAAAGAGGTACTTGCTATTAATGGTGGGGGAAAATGGGAAAGGAGCATTTATCTTTTATATTTTAAAAGGCAGTATGTTTTTCTTGAACATTACTACACTCTGTCACTTTTCGTGTCATGGTTGGGAAAATTATTTTCCTCTCATTTGATCATACCTCATTGAAAGTATTCATATTGGTCTTTGGTCCTATTTTGAGTAAAATATTTCCAAGTCAAATGTCATGTCACTAATATGTTCAAGAGTATTCCAACCTCAGTTAAAATTACTTTGCAGTCTTTGAAGCCCTCAATCACGTCGGTCATCCCTGAGTCAGTCTTGAATCACTCTTAATTTTTTCTTCAAAACTTGACATGTGTTTCGTGTCGTAGTCCCTCCTATAATAGATCACTTCATATCGACTTCAACTCATTATCTAGGAAGTTGATCTAAAAACATCATTTAGTACCTTGGAACCTGTGTTCCTTAATGGAAATTTTCTCGCTTTCAATAAGAGATTATCATCATTGGTCTTTGATCAAATTATTCTGTGGGTGTTCAACCTCAAGAAATTTATTCACACCTCTTAGATTGTACTAGATTACTTTGATAACCATTTTCACTATAGGTGGTTTCTCTCGCATTTGTTAACAGTCCTTATCATCAGTCAGTATTCAGATGGTTTCTACCATGTTCAGCTTTAAAACATTTGTTAACATGCTTAGATTTGTACTACGGATGGATAGAGATGATGACCTTGGATCTTGTCTAATATATCAAGGTTGCATGGATTTTTAAGTATCCATGATTGTAAAATTGATCCATGATGTATATCTGATGGCTGCATCCATACGGAGTCTTTTATTGACATGTATATTTGTACACTTATATGGAATTATGCAGGAATGCAAAAAAATACAGATGTAAACATAAACATGTTGCCATTATGGTACATCTGTTGTCCTTCATGGCAACCCACATACAGGTAAGTTTAGAAGTGATAAAGTGATGTATTATGGAACTTCACATTGAAACAAGTATATTCAGAGGTAACAGAGTAATGGCATAGAAGAACAGAATGATGGGACAAAGGACTACAGATCAGAATCAAGAAATATGTTTTAAGTTGTATACGATGGTTAACCTAGTCCAAGTCACGTATACATGCAAGTACACAGAATAAAAGGCATGTATACGTATTCACACAGTTTCACATAATGAAAAGCGTGTATGGGATGGAAAATTAAGGTTAAAGAATACCAAGGGTCCATAGCATGGTATTAGCCCACAATATTGAGCATAATAACAATTACTTGATCCTATCTAAGAATACCATAGGTTCTAAGTGTTTTTTTGGTGCATGGTATTGACAAAGGCTCTAGTATATAAGGAGGACAAGATCAAAGGGCTAAGAGTGCAAGTGAAAAAGTTTTTTTTTATGAATACTTCTATCTGAAGTATATTTTTTGTTGTAAGGGTTATGGTTATCATACAGATATGAAACATCTTGTGCACCCTTGGATACAATGTTGGATCAGGATCATGAGACCTGAAATGACTTATCATTATATGATCTAATAATGGATAGGCTAGATCTGAGTGCTAAGGCATGTTTTATCTTTTAAATGTTGTGATCTGGGTATATATGAAGTCTTGAAAGGTTGCGAAGTTATAAGTCATTATTTGTAGATCTATACAGAGGTTCACCTTGGTGAAGGCGCGTATACACGAAAATTCAGCACTTCCAAGTAGTGTATGTAGAGAAAGGGCTTGTTGTTTAGAAATGATTGATCTATCTTATCAGTGTTGTTGTTTTACAGTTGTTTGTAAATAATGTCTTCATTAGATCTGGAGTTAAACTAATTATATAAGGAGATTAAGTCTGGCTGACTAATTGATTGAGTAAGAAGGGTGGTCTTTGATGCTATCTATTTAGAACTTTGTATTATGACAGTAGATCTTTAGAATGTCTTTGGTTAGTACAATTTTTGGTTCAGAAATTTTATGATTTAGGATCTTTAGAGGTATACGCAGGTTGGGTTACACAAATTAGCATATACATGTAGGTTTTCCTCATTGAAGTGGCGTATACATTTTGACATATGATTTTTGAGGTTACAGTTGGTTTTGGTTGTTGATACAGTGTTCTGGGTTTAGCTCTGTGTTCTAGTGACAGTGATCTGACTGTTCAAATTGATTGATTGTGTTTTGCTTCATATTTTATGGGTTTCAGTGATTAGTAGATGCATTTGTATTTTATGGTTGTATTACAATGATGATTGATTTAGAGATTCAATGTTACTGATGGGTCTAGTATGAAAATTTGATGAAACTTGGCCTACATATTGTGTTGATGTGTACTAGGAGTATCCAGTCTGAGAATTTATGAAGCATGGTCCCTGGAGAAAGAGTGAAGGTGGTAGCCTTCTGTAGACCAGCGCCTACATATTCATAAACATATCATCCAATACAAGAGTTAGGAGGTTGGGTCTCCCTTCCAGTAGAAGATGGAAAATGAGTGAAGGTTGTAGCCTCTAGCAGGTAGATGCCTGCGTACTAGAAAATGTCTGCACCACTACAAAAATTGGAAACACTTTTATTAATAAGAAGATTGAAGACTGAGATGACAACAGCAGTGGTTTTTTCCCCACATTGGGTTTCCACCTAAAAATTCTTGGTGTTCATGTGTGCTGCTTATATGTGTTGATTTATTATGTTCTAACTACATCTATTTACTGCTTAGTAAATGCATTACACTCTGATCTAAGTTCAATAGACAATGAATTAGATGTTTTACAAGTTTATTATATATATGTTGGTTTCATTCATTATAGTCATGGACATACGCTGTTTAGTTTCTATAAATATTTGTATACAATTTGAAAAGGAAAATTGTTATTATGAAAGTTTAGATATTGATTCACCCTCAGCCCCCTCTTAGTTTTTTCCCAACAATTGGTATCATAGCAAGTGCTTCAGAATAAGCTTGATCGCTTGAAGGAAGATCTCTCAAGATGAGCAATCACGAAGGAATGGGATCTATTAGACCACCAATCTTCAACGGAAATAACTTAGCATATTGGAAGATAAGAACCAGAGCCTATCTTTAGTCACTTGGAGATGATGTTTGGGAAATTATGGAAGGAAGTTACCAATATCCAGTAGTAGTCCCCACAGATCTAACAGAAAAGAAATCATATGAAACCAATGCCAAATTCGTCAATGCATTATTGGGAAGTCTATCAAAATTAGAATTCGTCAAAGCCATGCAACTCAACACAACCAAAGAAATATGGGACAAAATCATTTAGAGCTACGAAGGAGACTCCCAGGTAAAACGTGCTAAGCTCCAAACTCTCATAATACAATATGAAACTCTCAAGATGCATAGGGATGAAAGTATTTCTAGTTACTTTTTACGAGTAGATGAGATTGTAAATTGTATGAAGAATCGGGTGATGAAATAAAGGAGGCTAATATAGTAGAGAAAATTTTAAGATCTCTATCTTCTAAATTTGAGTCAAAAGTTTTTGCCATTGAAGAGAAGCAGGATCTACAATCTATTACTGTTGTTAAATTTCGTGGAATTTTAACTTCCTTTGAAATGAGGAAAGGAGGCTCATTAGAAATCAGAGAAGCCACTTTCAAAGCCTCTACAAAGGGAAAAGAAAAGGAAGATCTCAAGGAATTAGGATATATATCAGAAGAAGACGAGGTAAACTTTTTGAAGAAATTTCAACTGGGTATCGGAAGATTCAAAGGTAAGCTTCCCTTCAAATGTTTTTCTTGTGGTAGAGTTGGTCATTATACTACTAAATTTCCTCATAAAGATAACCATGACAAAGGAAAGGATTCTGCAAAAGGTAATAGGAAACAATTTGTTAATAGAAGAAATTATTATACTCATGAAGATGGTGATGGCATGTCTAATAGTGATGAAGGTGAATTTGATCGAGATATTAAAATACTCATGGCTTATGAAAAATATAATTTTATGGATGTCGTAGAAGAAGAATATTTTCTTGAAGAAATCACTCAACTCAAAATCTGCTTGGAAGAAAATAATGTAGTCATAGACACTTTGACACATCAACTCACGGAGAGGGATAAGCACAATGAAAAATTAGAATGTGAAGTAGTGAGTCTAAGAAATGAACTTGAGAAGACAAAATATTTGAATCTTAGATTTACTAAAGGATCAGAAACCTTAGATTAAATCATCAAGGTTCAGCGTTATCCTCTTATAAAGATTGGCCTTAGATACGCTAGAGAAACATCCCAACCAGAAAAGTCTTCATCCATCACCAGAAGCTATCTTAATGTAGCAAAAACCAGTCAATAATGCGTCAATCTTCAGGAAAAGCCTAAAAGTACTCCCCAGGTAAATCATTCTCATTCTACTCCAAGGGTGAACATCAATAGAAGCAATAATAAAAATGTGAACAATACCAAAAGATTTTATGATCACAGAAAATTCTTCTTTAATGGACAATGTTTTTCATGCCATAACTTTGGTCATAAGGTTGCTCAATGTGTTGCTTACAAAACTATCATGACTAGAGAAGAAAGAAAAAAAAGGTGTGATAGGAATCAAGAAGAGCTCTTATAATAACTTTTCACCTCTCGAAGATGAAATTGAATGTTCATTTTGCAATAACTTTGGTCACGAAGAACTTAAATGCAGGAGAAAATTTTGGCCAACATATCAAAAGGAGCAAACATCATCAAACTCCAAGGTATGGAAAAAGAAGGAACTACAGTCAGAAATATGTGGCATAGCTTTGTTTGCAGAAGGACAATAAAATCAGTGGTACATTGATATCGGATGCTCAAAACACATGACAGGTGATAAAGATAAACCCATTTCATACAATGCTTTAGAAAAGGAAAAGAATGTCTCTTTTGGAAATGACACACTGACTATCATTAAGGGTAAAGGTTATGTTTATCTAAAAGAAAAGGTTAAAGCTAGAAATGTTATGTATCTTGATCGATTAAAGCATAACTTATTGAGTGTTAGTCAAATGTGTCATCAAGGAAATGAAGTTGTGTTTCAATCAAAAGAATGTGTGGTTCATGAGATTGACACAGGAAAGACCATAATCAAAGGTACAAGAACTCCAAGCAATCTATATATACTTGAAGGAGGTCAAGAACAATGTTATCTAAGAAAAACATAAGGGAACTAGTTATGGCACAAAAGGTTGGGGCATCTAAGCTATTGTTCATGATCTTCCAGATATCATCATCCCAGAAAGTACCATTTGTAAACCATGTCAATTCAATAAGAAAACAAGAGTTCAATTCAATGCCAAAGAAGGATCAGCAATTAAGCCTCTTGAACTCATTCATACTAATTTGTGTGGACCAACAAGGAAAAAATCACCTCATGGAGAAGAATACTACATTTTATTCATTGATGATTTTTCTAGAATGTGTTGGATTGGGTTACTAAAACATAAAGATGAATCATTTGAAAATTTTAAGGTCTTCAAAGCTTTAGTTGAAAATGAATTAGATCCAAAAATCAAATGTCTTAGATCTGATCAGGGGCGAGAATTCATATCAAATGCATTATTTGAATTTTGTGAACAACATGGAATAAAGAGACAGTTCTCTGTTGCCAAGACTCCTCAACAAAATGGTGTGGTGGAAAGAGTGAATAGAATAGTTCAACAAATGGCTCGAGTTATGCTTGATGAGTCTAGAATTTTTGACAACTTCTCAAGTGAATATGCATATACTGTAGTAAATATTCTCAACAAATCTCATGTATGTGTAAATAGTGATAAAACTCCATATGAACTTTGGTATGGTAAGCTTCCCACTGTAAAACATTTCAGAGTTTTTGGAAGCAAATGTTTCATCAAAAAGACTAACGAAAAACTTGGTAAGTTTGAACCCAGAGCAAACGAAGGAATATTTCTTGGTTATTCATCTAGAAGTAAAGGATATAAATGTTATAATAAGATACTTCGGAAAATTGTTGAATGCATTGATGTCGTAATCAATGAAGCATGCAGAAATCTGAAACACGTGACATCAACAAAAGAAGATGATAATAATGAAGACAATGAATGTTTTCCCATATCAAATCAAAATGATATAGAGGAAGAAACCAATGAAACATAAGAAGAATGTACATCTGATAGGTAAATGGCTCCATTCAGGTATGTTCAAAAGAATCATCCAGAATCTCAAATTCTAGGAGAAAAAGTGTCTGGAGTACAAACAAGAAGAACTCTTGTAGTATCTTCTAGTTATATAGCCTTATTATCCTCCATAGAACCACAAAATTTAAATGAAGCTAGCAAAGGTTAATATTGGGTTAAAGCCATGGATGAATAACTTGACCAAATTGAAAAGAATGATACTTGGGAATTAGTTCCTAGACCTCATGATAAAAATGTTATAGGGACAAAATGGATATTTAAGAATAAGTTGAATGAAAATGGAGAGGTAATTAGGAATAAAGAAAGGCTTGTTTGTAAAGGGTATGCACAACAAGAAGGTATTGAATTCGAAGAAACGTTTGCACCTGTAGCTAGACTTGAAGCCATAAGAATGTTTCTTGCTCTTTCATGTTTTCGAAATTTCAAAGTTTATCAAACGGATGTAAAATCTACATTTCTTAATGGAGATCTAGAAGAAGAAGTATACGTTGAACAACCGGAAGGATTCATTCTAGGAAATGATGCAAAGCTTGTATGCAAACTAAAAAGGGATTTATATGGACTGAAGCAAGCTCCGAGGGCATGGTATTATCGTCTTGACAAATATCTTCAACAACAAGGCCTCACAAAAGGATCCGCAGACAAAAACTTATATACAAAAATTGAAATGATAAACTGCTAATTATTGTTGTTTATGTTGATGATATCATATTTGGCAGTGATGAAGAACCTATGAGTCAAAACTTTGCTTATGTTATGCAACAAGAATTTCAAATGTCTTTGCTTGGAGAACTAACCTATTTTCTTGGTCTACAAGTGCAACAAACAAAAGATGGCATCTTTCTCTCACAAACTAAATATCTCAAGCATATTCTAAAGAAGTACGAAATGGAAGATTCCAAACCAGTATGTACTCCAATGGTAACAGGATGTAGTCTCAGTTCTAATGATGAATCTCTTACAGGGAATCAACCAAAGTACATATCTATGATTGAAAGTCTACTTGATCTAACAGGTACCATACCAGATATCATGCATGTGGTAGGAATTGTTGGAAGAATCCAAGCCAATCCAAAGGAATCACATCTTCAAGAAGTAAAGAGAATATTCAAATATCTCCAAGGAATGCAAGGCTTTGGTCTATGGTATCCTAAAGATACAAATCTCACCCCTCATGCATATACAGATGTGGACTAGGCTGGAAATGTTGATGACCGAAAAAGCACTAATGCAGGTGCATTTTATATGGGATCACAATTAGTATCTTGGTTCAGTAAGAAACAAAGTTTGATTGACTTATCTACATCGGAAGCAAAATATGTGGTTGTTGCATCTTGTTGCACACAACTTATCTGGATGATGTAAACATTACAATATATTCAAATTACATGTTCTCCACCCATCTCCATCCGATGTGACAATACAAGTGCAATTAGTATCTTGAAAAATCCTATTATGCACTCCAAGACCAAGCACATACCCATTAAGTACCACTTTCTATGAGAACAAGTGCTTGAAAAAAAGTCAAATTAGAGTGTATTTGAATATCTCAGAAAAAAGTTGGGAGTTGTTTCTACCTCATCTTGCTGTTAAAACCAATTTGTTTATATTCAAAGGCTTGTTTTCTATACGCAGATTTCATGAAGTATAGTCGCGTATATACACGAGTTTCTATGTCAGCAGTGGCGTGTATGTTTTTCTGATAGAAAAATAGTGGGTCAGACTCAAAATTAGTTTCGGACATGGTTGTTCAGTTTGATGTTGATCGATACAGTCTACTGATATGGTTTTCTCATTGATGTTTATTTGATTGATGAAGATTCCTTGATGAATGAATTGTTGACAATGCACATGTAGCATAGGTTCAAGGGGAGAATTAGCCTTCAAAATATTATGCATTGTTGGCATCATGGTTGCTGAATTCATCTATGTTCTTTGTTATTAATGTAATTTGATGAAAAGGTCATGTAAAGACCTATGGTGTAATAATATGTCTATTTCTATCATAGTCTATTATGAATTAGTCCTTTTGGACATATGATGTAATTTGTACCCCCACTATGCATGGGAAGGACGATGTAATAATTAAAATTTTCAGTCATGTATGAACATTTGATGTATCCCCACTTGGTTGGGTGATTGATGTATGTATGAGTCATTGGTGATAGGAAGGTCATATTCACATAGTTGAGTTATAGAGTCATGTTATTCTTTCGAAAAATATTTCTGCAGACTCTACATGTGCTCATGGGGAGAATATCTTAGTTCACCCTTTTCCCTTGATGTCAAAGGGGAAGAGAATCTTGGTGTTGCTTGATATATCTAAATATCTAACAGTTTCTACAACAACACCAATATGGTTGCCATCAAGTCCAAAGGGGGATGTTGCTGGCATTATGGTACATGTGTTGTCCTTGATGGCAACCCACATACGGGTCAATTCAGAAATGGTAAAGTGATGTATGATGGAAACTCACATTGAAACAGGTCCATCCAGAGGTAACAGAGTAATGGCATAGAAGAACAGGATGATGGGACAAAGGATTACAGATAAGAATCAAGAAATATGTTTTAAGTTGTATATGCTAGCTATCCTAGTCCAAGTTGTGTATACACACAGGTACACAAAATAAAATGTGAGTATACATATGCACGCGGTTTCACAGAAGGAAAAGTGTGTATGGGATGGAAATTTAAGGTTAAAGAATACCAAGGGTCCACACCATGGTATTAGCCCACAACATTGAGTTGAATAACGGTTACTTGATCCCTTGTAAGAATACCATAAGTTCTAAGTGTTGTTTTAGTGCATGGTATTGACAAAGGCTCTAGTATATAAGGAGGAGAAGATCAAAGGGCTAAGAGTGCAAGTGAAAAAGTTTTTTTTTTTTTTTTTTAATGAATACTTCTATCTAAAGCATATTTTGTGTTGTAAGGGCTATGGTTATGATATAGTTTTGAAACATCTTGTGCACCCTTGAATACAATGTTGGATCTGGATCATGAGACCTGAAATGACTTATCATTGTATGATCTGATAATGGATAGGCTAGATTTGAGTGCTAACACATGTTTTATCCTGTAAATGTTATGATCTGGGTATATCTAAAGTCTTGAAAACCTACGAAGTTATAAGTCATTATTTGCAGATCTATACATAGGTTCGTCTCGGTGAAGGAGTGTATACATGCAAATTCAACACTTCCAAGTAGCGTATGCAAAGAAAGGTCTTGTTGTTCAAAAATGACTGATCTATTATCAGTGATGTTATTTTACTATTGTTTTTCAATGATGTCTTCATTAGATCTAAAGTTAAACTAATTTTATACGGAGATTAAGTATGGTTCACTGATTGATTGAGTAAGAAGGGTGATCTTTGCTGCTATCTATTTAGAACTCTGTAATATGACAATAGATCTTCATAATGTCTTTGGTTAGTACATTTTTTGGTTCAGAAGTTTTATGAGTCAGGATCTTTAGAGGTATACGTAGGTTGGGTTACAGAAAGTAGCATATACATGCAGGTTCTCCTCATTGAAGTGGCATATACATTCTGACATATGATTCTTGAGGTTACAGTTGGTTCTGGTTGTTGATATTGTTTTCTGGGTTCAGCTCTATGTTCTAGTGACAGTGATCTAACTATTCAGATTGATTGTGTTTTTCTTCAGAGTTGATGGGTTTCAGTGATTGGTAGATGAAAATGTATTTGATGGTTGTATTGTAGTGGTGATTGATTTAGAGCTTCAATGTTACTAATGGGTCCATTATGAAAATTTGATCAAACGTGGCCTACATATTGTGTTGATGTGTACTAGGAGTAACCAATCTGAAAATTTATGAAACATGGTCCCTAGAGAAAGAGTGAAGGTGGTAGCCTTATGTAGACCAGTGCCTATGTACTAGTAAACATATCAGCCAATACAAGAGCTAGGGGGTTCAAGCTCCCTTCCAGTAGAAGCTGGAAAATGAGCGAAGGTTGTAGCCTTCAGCAGGTAGATGCCTGCGTACTGAAAAAAGTTTGCATCAGTACAAAACTTGTAAACATTTTTATTAATAAGAAGATTGAACACTGAGAGGACAACAACAGTGGTTTTTTTCCCACATTGGGTTTCCACCATAAAAATCTTGGTGTTCATGTATGTTGCTTATATGTGTTGATTTACTCTATTCTAACTGCACCTATTTACTGCTTACTAAATGCATTACACTCTTATTTAAGCTCAACAAACAATCAATTAGTTGTTTTACAAGTTTATTATCTATATGTTGGTTTCATTCATTATAGTCGCGAACATACGCTGTTTGGTTTCTCTAAAATCCCGTATACAGTTTGAAAAGGAAAATTATTATTGTGAAAGTTTAAATATTGATTCACACACCCCCCCCCCCCCCTTCTCACATTTTTTCCCACAAAAACATAAAGATGCAACAGGAATAAAACTTCATTTCATTAATATCAAACAACTAAAATATGCTTACATACAGAAATGGAAATAAACTAGCTCGAGCAATGGTAGCTTGTCTCTGAGAAGAGATGTGGTGGCTACATGCCTCTAAACTATGTTACAATGAGGCTCAAGGGCCTTTTTATTATTGAACAACAAGGGAAACCCTAAACAACTAAAAGCCTAACCCCAAGAGATGGAACATCGAGAGTTTGTGGGCCCCATTGGGGTTAGTTGGGCAGCCAACTTCCCAGGGTTGTAACTTGGTCATATTATCTCTTTTTGGTGCATACAGCACCTTGTTCGAAAGATATCTATGAGTACTACAGGATTTTACACAGCAATGATCCTATTCTAGACCTTGAAAAAACGCCTTTTAGAGGGTCAAAACTACTCCAAAAGTTCAGGACCCAAAAAAATGCTTAAAAATAATATATGTTGCTATAAACAAGGAAACTGATGAAATTGAATGGAGGTATACGTGGAATAGGCCGGTGTCCACCAATATCCACCTAGATCAGTCATCCCTCTTTACGAAGCAATGGTCCCCATTATGTGAAGATCCTCCATGAAGTGAGGAAATTTACGCTGAATCTGGTCCCTGGTGAACCAGTTGCCTTGGTGAAGGAGTTGGCTCCCTTTCACAAATCGATATAGTTGGATCATCTGTTGGCGAGCGTTCTTGATCTATGTTTCCATGATTCAATCAGTTGTGGCATGTTCCAAGTAGTCTAGGTTTAACTCTGTTGGTGTGAGTTGTTTTGCAATATTGGATGTGTCAAGTAATGGTGGAAAGTATGGCTGAAGGTAGTCCACATGGAATATTGGGTGTAGGCCAATGAACGATGGAATATTGAGCTCAAAGGCATTGTCCCCTATATCCTTGATGATGGTGTACAAACCATATCAGAGTGGGTAAATCATTGGGTGGGGCCCAACGAAGTGTTCCTTCTGTAAATGTAACCAAACTTTGTTGTCTTCCTGGAACTTGTGTGGCACCCGATGTTGATCATGTCGCTACTTGTACTTAGCATTAGCTTTGTCTAGTATGTCATGGACCTATTGGTAGATTTGTTGATTGTGCTCAATGAAGTTGTTAGTCCTGTTAGCTTCGGACTGGACATGAGCCGAATATACCTGAATAGCTGCAAATGGTATGGCCACATCAATGGGACATAGTGACTCAAATCCCAATCCCACCTGAAAAGGGATGTGGCTAGTTGAGTTATGGAGAGATTTATTATGTGTTGAACATAGGGGAGGCTTTCATCCCATGTGCATAGATGCTTCAATTCGTACATGCACAGAATGTGTATGATCATTTGTTGACAACCTTTGTTTGGCCATCAGTTTGGGGGTGGAAAGTCGTGAACTTAGTGAGCTTGGTATCTTGCATCAACTAGATACTTGACCAAAATTTACTTAAGAACCTGTTGTCCCGATCTGAGATAATGCACTTTGGAATCCCAAAGTGTACCCACACTCATTCAAAGAAGATCTTAGCAATGGCTTCTACTTTGATATTCTTCTTGTAGACCATCAGAATGGCCATCATATAGTATCTGTCGACAGCCATGAAAAGGCATCGGTTAGGATTAGGTAGAGGATTATATAGGCCTTGCTTCTTGATGGTCAGTTTAGCAATGGCGCAACCAGTGTAGGATCTAATGTACTTCCCATAATCCTTTCGAAGTTTTGACCAACAAAAATACTTTTGTAGCACTGCCACTATTTTCTCTACCCCAAAATTTCCAATGACCCGACTATAGTGCTCCTCCCAAATCATCTTGGCACACTCATTTGAAGGAACACATAGGTGTCCTAGGTGGCATAATACTACATCTTGGAGGTGAAAATTTGGAACTTTCTTGCCTTCCAAGAGTGTCTGGTATTTGTTACCAAATTCTAGATTACTCTCATAAAGATGCATCCACCCCGTAGTTTCTTTCCCACAAGAATCAAGCACAGTGGTTAGCGCCATGATCGGCGGTCGGATGAGACAGTTTGAAACATTGTTAGTGCTTCCCTTCTTGTACCTAATGTTCAAATGGAACTGTTGCAGGTATGTGGACCATTTTTTATGGTGATCATTCTGCAACTTTCCTTGTGTTTGTATGAACTACAAGGGTCAGTCCTTTGTGTGGATGACCATTTCCTTCCCCAAAATGTAATGCTTCCATTATCAGAAGGCCTACACAATGGAATACATCTTTTGACATATGTGAGATACTTTTGGATTGTTTCTGAAATTTTCTCACCATGATATGCCACTAGATGCCTCTACTAAGTAAGAACTACACTAACAACATAGTCAGAGGCATTTGTATTGACCTTAAATGGTTGTTCTAGTTCTGGTAATGTGAGAACTAGTGTAGAGTAGAGGCGATGATTCAACTCGTAAACTACCTTCTGTTGGGATTCAGACCAAAAGAAATTTTCTTTCACTCCTCCCTTGGTGACTTGACGTAAAGGCCAACACAAACCTAAGATAGAAGTTGGCAAGGCCCGGAAAGATGTGGAGCTTTGTTAAAGTGATTGGGGCTGGACAATTCCGAATGACTTGTATCTTGGTTGGGTCCACATGCACACCTTGCTCATCAAAGATGTACCCCAAATATTGAACCGGGGTCATACCGAAATTGCATTTCTCCAAATTGGCACACAACTTGTGTTGCTGCAAGGTTTGGAGGACCTATCGAATATGGTGGAGTTTCTCTTCCCAAATCTAGAAGAAGATCAAAATGTCATCCAAATACACCACCATAAATTAGTTGGTGAAGGGTTGCAAGATGTCGTCCATCAGTCTCATGAAGCTTGCGGGGGAATTCATCAACTCGAAAGGCATGACTAGCCATTTGAAAAGGCTCTCCTTGGATTTGATGGCAGTCTTCCACACATCGAAGGGTTCAATTGGTACCTATTGATAATGAGACTTCAACTCAATCTTGCTGAAATATTTTCCCCTCTTGATTTGGTCCAAGAGGTCATCAATTTGGGGGATTGGATACATATTCTAAACAGTGATATTGTTCAGCACCTGATATTCAATACAGAGTCTCCAATTCCTTTATTTATTCTATACCAACACATTCAGATCCCACAGGGTGATGAAATTGGCCTAATGTGCCCTTTCTACAATAGCTCCTGAATCTCCCTCTTGATTTCATCATTCTCCAAAACAGAGTGTCAATAGATCAGTCCATTGGGTAATGGCACACCCTGGGACAAATTAATGGAGTGCTTGACTTGACAGTATAGAGGTACCCCTATGGGTGAGGTGAAGATGTCCCTGTACTCCTCCACAACCTTGTCCATCTACTGCTTCCATGCGGAGGATCCCTATTTGGAGGTTGTGGCCACAATATTCTTCTTCCCATGAGGGAAAACCATACGGAAAACAAATTTCCTAGTCTAGGAAATGATATTACTAGATTGCTTCGCAATGATCAAATAAATGGCAGTAAGCGATGCTACCTCCAGTATCTTGTACAAATTATTTCCCAAAGTAATAATAATAGTGTGAGGCCTAGACTCTACACAACATGTCGCTTCCACAAGCATGGTTGGACTAATAATACATCACAAACTTCAAGAGGAGCAACATCACACAGTACCTCATCTATGAAAGGCTTGATGTTGCAGGGAAGGCGGAATTGTTGGTTGATGCATAGATCTCACCCCTGGTGAAGCCACCTGATGGTATACAGATGTGGGTGTGGTGTGGTCGGTAGGCCCAACTGCTTCATGACCTTTGCTAAAATGAGGTTCTTTTGGTTCCCATTATCGACAATAAACTCCAGGGGAGAACCCTTCACCCACATCTATGAGTGGAAGAGTCTCTCCCCCTCCTCTGGATTTTCAAGCTCATCCTTCTATATCTTGGTGGTGGCAATGGTGGAACTAGGCTCCGCATCAATAATATACTTCCATTTGTCATTCCCCTTGTCAGTTTCTGACTCAGAGTCAAAATCTACATCATATTTCGAAGCCTTTAGCTCGGACATTAGTGACTGCTTGGCTCGACACTCACTTGTGTTGTGAGTGGGGCTCTTATGGAACTCACACCATTTCCCTGTGTTCTTATTTATCTT
Source organism: Pinus taeda (assembly GCA_000404065.3). NCBI lineage: Eukaryota > Viridiplantae > Streptophyta > Pinopsida > Pinales > Pinaceae > Pinus > Pinus taeda. Next base: position 62,323 of record APFE030340639.1, read on the forward strand.
TGTGGTGTTGTTCTTTTCTTATGGCTTCGAAGGGTTGTGTTATCACTCAGGTTGTTCCCAAAGGTTGTAAGAAAGGGAATACGGTCGAGGTAACACAGACCAATCTTTTAGATACAGATTCTAGCCAATCTGTATCCAGAGAGGGATCTCTTTTTATGATTTAACTTTGTTTTGAAAAATATTAGGCTAGTTATGAAGTTCAGGGGTTTGGTTTGATTTTTGGGTGGTGAGATTCAATAGAACATAGGTGTAGATCTGAGAAGTTCAACCCATTGGGCTAGTGGAGTCACCAAGGAGGGCTTTCTGGATTTGGTTTCTTAACAGAGGATGGTTTCACAGAGCAAGGTAGTCAAACAGGGAGCAAACAAAGATTTGTATTGGATGGGATGGGCTCAAAATAGCTGAAGGGAAGTTAAGAATCCTTCAGCATATTCAAAGAACGGAAGTGGATGATTACCACTAAGGAGCAGTTAAGAATTCCCTAGCAAATAATCAATATGAGAGAATTAGAAAACAGGAGCAATTAAGAGTTACACTGTTTATTCTAATTCTGAAGAAAACACAGAGAATGATAATGAATGAAACACAGAGTGCAGTCAAGCATATTCTGAGTTAATATTTATCAGTATCATTTAGATTGTGAAACACAGGTAATATAATTAAACTAGAAAAAACACAAATAGAAGATAAGGGGACTTATTGGTCCGCTGGTTGATACAAGAATTCTGTGACAAGTCCATCTGCTTCAATTCTACATCCAATAAGTCCAACAACAGTTCATTCCAATAGCATCTGTATTCCAAAATTTCAGTATTACAACAAAGTCTAAGAATGGCTCACCAACCCCAAATACTTCGAATGGGGGGGTATTTATACAAAAAATATCTTTACAAAATATCTCATGGGGATAATATCTAGTGATGAATCATCGTTTTTTACGAAAATATAGAGACAAGTAGTCTTGAAAACAGGGAAAAGATAAATTGATGTTGTGCTGGCTGCTTCGTCCTGTCAGATGTGCTGGAGGTAGAGTTTGTGAGTCGTTTTACAGCTGTTTTCCACTAATACTCTATGCTGGCTGCCCTGGCTTTGTCGGATGTCCTTCAACTCTGATTTGATACGCTTTGACCCATATGACCTTCATTCATTTATGTTCTTCGCATTATGGTAGATGACCCAAAATTTTCATTTCACCAAAGATACCAGAGATAAGTTTATAGAATTTCCAACATACTTTTCCACCACTCCTGTTTTGGTAACTTATGTCTCTGAAGCTTCCTTAAAGTTTCATCAGTCTCTGTGTACCTGAAGAAGTTAGGCTGGATAGTGAATAGATGTTTCACTTCATGCTCAATGTAGAATAAATTTTCTAAGTTGTTGTAGAGGGCTTGGCCTGATGGAAGTGCTTTCACTCCTGGAGCACTTGTTGATGGAGTAATCTGATCAACAACATATTTATTCAACTTGTGCGTGTAATCTACATGTCTCATCAAGCGGTCATTACTTCCTAAAGGACTTGGTAAACCTTTATTATGCAAAACTATGAACTTTTCTATGAAAGAGTTGATCTCCACCTGCATGTCCTGGCATCTCCTTTCCAAATTTTGCATCAGAGTTCTCTTGGTTAGAACTCTCTTGATTTCCATAATGGTGTCTGTCCCGTCTATGATTTCCAATGCTTGCAGTTCTTCACTGGTCTTGGTGTTTAAAAAATGTATTATCCATTTAGCTTGTTTAGGCATCTATCCCAATAAAGCTCTTGTCTTTTGAATCTCCACTTGGGCCGCTCTTATCAAGTCAATCTGCTCATAAATGACTTGGATAGATCTCCACATATTACTAATGGATTGATTGATGTTGGCCCACAAAATACCTTTGATTTTCTTCCAAAGGTTTATCCAGAGAAAGATCCTTTTCTAATGCTCCCACCTTGTTCTCTAATGTTTTAACCTCCCTTGTTTTCTCTCCCACATTCATCTTGGATTTTTCATAGCTTTTTTCTACCTTTGCCAATTTTTCCTTTACCAATTTCAATTCAGACACCTGTAGCTTTAATTCTTCCATGGCCTTTATCAGTTGTTCTGTGCTCATGTTAGTACTGCTACCTGGTATTGTTGTTATTGTTGTTGCTGATGTTCCCATAGTTATCTCTGTTGTGGATGCTGGAACAGTGGGAGGCAATGTTGTTAGAAGTGTGGAGGGGGCAGCTGTGACTGCAGGGATTACTTTAGGTGGCTGGGAGGTTGACTCTCCCTACTTTCGTTTAGAGCTTTCTCCAGTGCCTACTCTATATCAGTTAACCTTTCATTGAGTTTCATGAGCAGGTGCATCATTTCCTCTTCAAATTTCTGTTGTACAACTTCCGCGATCTGTGGATGCATGGAAGGAGGGAGTTTAAGCTACTTCCTTAGGGAAACAATATCTTCCTCTTTCTTCTTCATTAATTGCCTTAGCATCTTTGGGATCATGTCCCAGTTCAATGATAATCCCCTCCAAAGATTTTATCCTGTTGTCCTTAGCAAGAGAAGAGGCTTTCTCCAAATCTAATTGAGCAGAGGTATTGTCCAAGGAGTTTTGTAATTTATGAGCCAACATTGCTTTATCAGGTAGTGTGGAGTAGACCATCTCTCTAGTCTGTTTATGCAGCTCAATCTGGTCCATGGGATGAATATCCTTGGCTATGACCTCCAGATTTGTCCTGATGTAATCAACTGCTGATTGTGGTTGCTGCACCTTGGGCTTAAAATAACTCATGATCATTTTTCCCTCTTTAATGTCATAGGCTGACATTAATCTTTGTTGGTTTTTTTGGGCCATCTTAAGATACTGATTGTAAATCTGAAGCCTCAGTGGGTCGTTTCTGGCCTTTATCTCCGTGAATGTCCTTTTGATGTCGGAGGCCTGTTTGCTTTGTGGCCTAGTGGATGAAACTTCCACACTGTGTTGCCTTTCTAGCTCTTCCCTGTGTGAGCTAGTTGATGTTTCCACCACTGGGGAAGTCCGTTGGCTGACTACCCTTTCACCTCTTAGACTGTATGTTGTTTCTTCAAAGATTTCCTCTTCTGACAGAGGATTGAGTCTTTACCTCTTTTCCCCTGGTTGTTCTGCAGGCCCACTGATAGGTGTGGCATCTTCCCTATCTCTCTTCTTGCCTCTTTCCTCATTTAGAGGAGTCTGTAATGCCAGAATCTCTGTTGCTTTGGTTTGGACTGGAGAAATTTTCCCCTGCTGATCAGTCATTGTTGGATGCTCTGTGTATGCCACTTCCTTGCCCTTAGAAAACCCTGTAACTGGTGTGATGGTTTCTTGTATAGACTGTTGAGACGTTCTAGCAGAGGATGTACCAACTCCTGTTTGTTGAGGTAGCTTGAAAGATACCTGTCCAAAAGAGTCCAGGTCAAGGGTTTTTTCAAGGTCTTTCATAGCTTTTTCCATCTTTTCTTTCTCACTAATTTCTTCTATTAATGTACCCTCTACCGACTCATCCTGATTAGCAAACTGTTCAATTTCATGGATCCTATGATGTACATAACCTGACAGCCTGTTTCTTACTTTTCTATCACTTATAAAGCTATTTGGGTCATATGGCACCCACCAAAAACTCTTCTTCAATTTAAGTTGTTTCCCTAATATCTTCTCAGCATCTTCCCATGCCTCCCTCTTATGGATGATAAAAGGGCCTAACTGGTTTTTTATTCTCAGCTGAGCCTTTTTTTTTGCATTACAAAAGTGGGTTAAATCTACATTGATAAGTTGTCTGAAATAGTTCAGTGCAAATAATCTCATGGTCACATATCTAGGCAATTTGAAAGGACACAGTTCACATCCATAGATTCTGATTTCTGTGTGATTTTGGTACAAGCCAGTTACCTATCCTGTACTGTCTGGAAAGATGTAAAATCTTCTTTATATCACCAGAGATCCTAGGAGGAGGAGCTCCTATCAAAAGAGTGGAGGCTGGATGTACAAACAAGTCAATGAATTCACAATAGGTATAAGGGGATTCACAGACATTGTGGAAGACTGAGGTCCAAAAGATCACAGACCTTCGCTCTCCTTTGGAATCCAATTTCTTAATGGGAAATGGAAAGTTGACTGGCTGATAATATAGCAGCATGTGGTATATGAATGAGGTGTACTTGAAGACTCCTTCTCTGTCCAGATTTATGAATTGCTCAATTATTTTGTTGGCAATAAAAGTGGCATAGTCAACTTGACAGTAGGGAGTTGTCCTGGAATAAATATTGACAACAGAACTAAGGTGGTCTCATCAACAAATTCACTGGTCTTAAATCCCAATATTAAGGACATCATATCACTTACGAGTTTTCCTATTTCAGTGAACCAAATATTCAAATATGGAGGTGGGCCTTGGGGCTGGCAATCAAGTTTCATGAACATTTGAGCAATACGGGTTATCTCTGAATTGGGCAATTGAGAGGCTTGCTCAAGTAAAAATCCCATGGAAAGAGGAGCCAGGGGCTGAGTGGGATGGAACCGTAACATCTCATTAATAGATTTGGTAGTTATGTGAAAAAGGACAGTTTGGAATGGGGTCATAACTGCTCTCTGGACAGGGTCATAGTTGGCACAGCCTTGGTGAATAATGTTTGGGAAAACATTGACTGAGGGCAGGACATACATGGGAAGATTAGGTTCCCATATTCCATAAATATTAGAGTTGCTTAGATAACTATTCCTAATTCGGCAAAATGCCTGGAGATGGTTCATGTCACCAGATAACTCTTTTATTTGAAAGTCTTTGTCAGCCAAGGGTAAATAATCCAGGTCTTTATGAGGTGCATTAGGGGGCGCGACGTTCAGGGCTACGGGAGCTTCCATGTTTGGTTCTTGTGTTTTCAAACCGGAATTCAGGCTTTTGTGGAAACAAAGGGCAAAACAGCAGTTCTGGGTGTCTTTCTCTGAGAGCTACGGACTAACTTTACTCGAATTTGGCTCTTTCGGGTAAAATTCACAGAGGAAAAAAAAAATGAAATTACCGGTTCGGGAAATGAATTGGGGTAAACACCTGTTTTTAGAGGTGAACTGTGTACTTCGCAAGTTACAGGACAAGCTGCAGAGCAGGACGCTGGAGTTTTTTCCGGGTGGCGGACTGGACGTGATTTGCAATCAACTGGGCGTATTTTGCATGGAAGACTATTGTAATGAAAAATGGCGAAAAAGACATTTTCTCGTGGTTTTAACAAAATTTTGGTTTGGCGGGGCTTTTTGGCATTTATTGGGCAGCTGACATCACGGGGATGGGACATTTTGTCGTGATGCAGAGGGTGGTAAACGGTTTTCCCCCGCACCACTTTTGGGTAGAGTGGTTTCGGACAAGGAAGCAGCGATCACAGCGGGAGCGTGACGCGTGGCAAGGGTATGAGAGTAATGCCGCCGATTCCCCGCAAGTTAAAGGTCGGATGGAAGGGGGGGCGCGATATGAGCGTGGACCATTGGATGAGAGGGCCCAAATCTGACGGTTGACGGCATTGGGATATGGCGGAGTGTTAACACTATGGGCCTGACGTAATAAAGTACATTTTTAATGGTATCGGGGCAGATTTGATTGGTTCGCGGGGTGATTAAGTTAGGTTATTAATCAACCCTGATGTTGATTAATCCCAAGGCTTTTCACACGAGGAGGGTTGTTAATCAGCTCATGATGAACTTATTAGCTCCCAAAACATACATTTATGGTTGTATATCAACCGGGGACGGGAATAAGTAATATTTGGGTTTTATTGTATATTTACAAAATATAGGGAAGGGTGATGATTTTTATACGGGATTTACATAACAAGTCACAGTTAACATGAAGGAATGATTTCAAAAACAAGTGCTAAATTATAATGTTTAAAAACTTAGGCTTAGGGTTAATAAAAAGGGAATTATGTGATATTTTTACAAGTCTCCTAAGTAAAAGGAGTTCTACTTAGGCTTTTTATGAAATGACATGGAGTGATTTGGGTGACATTTAAGCAGATCTTAATATCTTTGGGGGAAGTTAGTGAATGACTGGGGAAAAGGATGAAGGGGAGTTAGTCATGCCTTGCTTGAGCTGCATCAAAGTATCTGCTTTGCACTTGTGATGGGACTGAAAGTTAACATATTCACACAATACATCACAAGTCACATTCTGCAACACCATTCTGCCTACCCAACCTACTTTGCCTAACATTTTTTCTTCTTTTCTTTGGGTGCACTTAGACTGGAAAACCCTTATCAATTCTCTTTTCTTTGCATGATAAGCCTATCTAAGTCTGAACCTATTTCTTCCAAGGGCTCAGATTAAACTGTTGAGCTCCTTTGCTTCTCTACCTATCTACTTATCTACCAAGATTGAACAGTTTGGTCAGATTTTATTCTCTATTTTCTAAAACATGAAATTAAAATATGTACTAGCCAAGATTAAGCTATTTGGCCAATCATTAATGGTGACATAGATCAACAAGATGCACACCATTAGATTATTGTAGAAAATAAAATATTAGTGGCATTTTGGACTTGCACACTTTCCTGGTCTATTTGATTTGGGGTTCATTTCTTTCATTTTTTTACCATTTCATTCCTTTTTTGCCCTTTGATTTTTCTTTTAGGGCCTACCCTCTTTACATTTTTTAAATTTTATTATTTTTGGAAATATGGAAAACCTTTGCAACCAGAAAAGGTGTGAACATATTAGAGAGCTCATCAATTTCAATCATGAAATATGACACCTATTGGTATAGTAACCTAACAGGTTGTATTGGGTCACCCTGCCTTGGCTTTGTCCTTTTTTTTGTGATTTGGGGGCGCCTTTCCCTTGCTTCGGATTCATAGATCCAAAGTCTCGCTTCTTATGTTTAAATTTTTGCTTGAACTTAATAGCATATCAATAGGTGGCACCCAGCAATGAGATGTTCAGGAACCCCATCTCATCCTGGATGAACTTGTGTAGACATTTGTGGTACTTTAGTACCAAATTCTACTTAGAATCCTTGATACCCTTCATACAAAGGGTATGGAAAAAAATTTTGAACTTCAGCACATCTTGGCCCCTTCCTTGTCACAGTGTGGTCCACTTTATGAATTTATCTTCATAGCTCCCGACAAGGTAATATTGTTCCTTTATGGTGTCTCGAAAATAATTCCAAGTGGGTGCAACTAAAAACAGTGAGGATTCCCTCTCGTTCTTTGTTCACAGTAGGTTTCCCACTAGTCCTTAACATGTGGGGCAGCTTTGAGGAGTGTAAAAGAAATATTTTCCCGATTGGAAAAGTCACAAACTGAAAAATATCCTTCCAACATATTTAGCAATCTATCTACAACATCTATATCTATCTGGCCTTCAAATATGAGAATCAAAGTTAACTTATACCTTAAAAGTAGTGGCGCCTCCATAGTGGTTGCTAAATGAAGATGCATCACATGTGGGTATGACCAAAGGATCTAGGCAAATTTATCCATCGTCGCGTTCCTTTGTCACTCAAGGGCTTCCTCGAGCAATATTTTGGAAGGATCTCCTACCCCCTCGTCTTTTTTTTCTTCCATCATGGGAGGTCATCGGGGTTTTCGAGGCTAGTCTCACAAAGTTTCAACCATTTCAAGCAAGCCCTAACTCCTTATACCTCGACCTCTTTGGAGACATGCAAATAAAAATAGAGAAAGAGGAGACCACTCTGATACCAGTGATCCGAACTTATGCAAGAATGCAAAAAAATACAGATATACACATAAACAAAGAGATGCAGCAGAAATAAAACTTCATTTCATTAATATCAAAGAACTGAAATATGCTTACATATAGAAATGGAAATAAAGTAGATCGGGCAATGGTAGCTTATCTTTGAGAAGATATGTTGTGGCTACATGCCTCTAAACTATGTTACAATGAGGCTTAAGGGCCTTTTTATTATTGAACAACAAGGGAAAACTCTAAACAACCAAAACACTAACCCTAGGAGATGGAACACCAAGAGTTTGTGGGCCCTATTGGGGTTAGTTGGGAAGCCAAATTCCTAGGGTGGTAACTTGGTCATATTATCTCTGTTTGGCGCGTATGATATCTCGTTGGAAATATCTCTTTGAGTATGACATGATTTTTCCACAAGCCATTGCCTATGGCTATGGACCTATTGCAGACCTCAAAAAAATGCCATTTACGAGGTCAAAACTACTCCGAAAGTTTAGGACCTGAAAAATTGCTAAAAATAGTAAATGCTGCTATAAACAAGGAAACTGATGAAACCAATTGGAGGTCTAGGTGGAATAGGTAGGTGGCCACCAATATCCACCTTGATCATACACTTCCATACTTTTTTGTTGAGATACTTATACTCTGAGTATGGTAATGTCTATCTCAGTGATGATGATGATATTGAACTATAATTCCTTGGTTGTTGATTTGCGGGTCTCAAACTAGTGATCCCTTGATCCCTGCCTTTGCATTATAAATCACTTCAACCATCATACCAGTTTTGAATTTATACTTTACGGGGTAATCAGTTGCACATTAATTTGTCACACTTATGTAAATGATGCCAAATATGGATCTTTCGCTATTTGATCAACTGTTGTTATAAATCCCCTTGAAATATAGAAGAAATACCTCTTTATGGTGTATAAGAATCCTATATTAAATGCCTAAAAAACCATAATTTTATAGGACATTGTGAGTATTCAGTTTACAACCTATGATGACATGTGTTGCAGAGTAAACACGAAGTGATGTCATCATTTCTTGTTTGTGTTAAGGTCATGATAACCTTCTTACAGAGGTAAAAATAAAAAGTACATAAAGCTCCCTCTTTTATAAGCCTCGTGGATGGTATCTAATCTAAAGTGGTTGAGATTGAGCTCGAGCTCCCTTTATCCTAGACCTCCTTCCTCCTATAATGGATCCATCCCACTCATTGTGGATCTCTCTCCTCCCTTCATGGATCTCTCAACTTCCATTCCTTCCAATAAGTGAAATGCATTCAAATATATTTGGGTCGTCGTTTTAGACTTCTAAACTTACTTACATGTTGCCCAAATTTCCATTGGAGTTTTTCTAATTGCAAGGGCTTGGATTGAAAATCATCGTAAGGAGGCTTCCAACATCAAGGCCTGGTTGTAATTATCCTTTTATTCATTATTAATACAAATACTTGTTTATTTCACATATAAATTTTTTATCATGTTTATTGTAATATTCCTTGATCACTTACATAGTTTATGGTTAAATTATTGATGTATTATATGCTTTAATCACTTGTTTTTTCTGTATTTCGAGGTCTCTTCATGGAGAATCAAGGGAGAAAGGCTGAAAGCTACAAAGGATAGAAGCAAGGATCATCATTAAGCATTTTATACATATGTATTAGATTTGCATCACATTTACATTTGTGATTTAATCATAAATTAGGGAATGCCTTCATGTATTTTTTGGTTTGTTTCTAGTCTTGATTTTTGAGCCTAGGGAGATATGTCTTATCCATAGTATAATATTTGTTCACAAAACATATTATAAACAAATTGTTGAAGAAAACAATCTTACTTTGGGAGGAAAGCCTAGAGAAAGAGGAAAAAATCCTACAAATACCCCTCGAGCTTCAACATCTCAAGCTCATATGAGTTCATCATCAAGTCACAGAAGTAAGGACTTCAATGCAAGTGGAAGAACAAGTAATGATAGGAAATTTGGTGGAGGAGATGGAAAGAAACCACCTCCTGATGTGGTCTTAGAAATATCACACATTGCTGAATCATCCAAGAGAAAAATCTATAAAGAGGCTCAACCTATAGAAGAGCCAATTGATATGGAAGTTGATAGTCCTCCACTACATGATTAGATTATAGCTCGCATGGTTGAAACCCATATAATTATTCAAGATATATAAAAAGAAATCGTCATATTTGATGATGATCCATAAACCAAGTAAGATGCATATGATTATTAAGGTAATAAGAAGTTGAGGTAGAAAGAGTAAAAGTTCAAAGTAAAATGGTCATTAATCAATCAAAAATAGAAGTGGATGTCTCTAAAATAACACAAATTAGACTTATAAATCTACACCAAACTATTGATGAAGATCTAGCTCACTCTATTGCGGAACAAGAGGTCAAAATATGATAGTGAAAAGGAAAATAAATTAGCTTGAAGAAGCTCTCAATCCAATGCCTCTATTCATGACCCCCTTAGTTATCAAAGCACCTAAATTTATGCCAAATACGCCTATTGTTGAAAATGCAACAAGGAAAGTCTCAATTTTGATTTTGCCTTAATCAAATTGAGGAAATTCAAAATTCCACATCAACAGACAACTTGGAGGAGTTAACTGAGGTGACATGTCTATTTTCACTCGGTTAAGAACACTCAATTCGAGTTAATGAGTTTAAGTTTAGTTTACATGAGTTTATTCCTAAAAAATAGGAGTCTAGCTTAGTTAATTTGAGTTAGGGACATAAATTTCAATTGTGTGCAGTGGGTTCCTAAATTTTAGGAGACTAGGTTGAGTTAATTTCAGTTGTAGCAATTTAATTCAATTAAATTGAGTTATGGTCAATTAAACTAGTTCTAACCATTGGAGGAACTAGTGGAAGGTCAAATTCTGGAAGTGGGACTTCAACCACGCTCATCAATCATCCAGATAACTAATCAATCATCCTAAATAAGCTCATGCATGCAAAGAATTCAAGTTACCTAGTTGAGATGGAGTTTTCAAGGAAATGTACAATAAATTATATACTAGATTGGGTGTGATCAACCCAGAGGAATTTCGCAATCAAATAGGGAAGAATTCCTAAAGAATAAGAGCTTATTTCCTCAAGAATTGCGCAAATAAATAGTAGCTTGGAGGGCTTGAAAATTGGCTAAGTGTTGGCCAAGGTTTGTCAGTCAGGAAAATGTATAGACTATACACTTGAAGGGTGTGCTCAAGCTTAAGCAAGCATATGTATTTATCTTTATTCTTTGATTAATGAAATACATATAGGAAGGGGTTTTGAGCAGTTTATTTCCCATAGATAAATCTATGTGCATGTGTGATATTTCCTTTTGCATGTCTATGATTTGTGTTCTAGATGGTGAATTAACTTCCGCATATCGTTGGAGTAGCTTCAAGTCTTATGATTTAGTAAATTTCATGAACGGTTTTGAATCTATACATTAATTTCTACACTTGCAACACCTCATCAAATAAAAAAAGTGGCACAATTATTGATAGGAATCAAGTCTTACATTGAAACTAACATTAATAAGAGAACAAAATTTGGTCAAGAACTATTGGAAATTTCTCTGCACTTGAGAAATTTGGTGTCGATAATTCATTCCTTTACGGATTGTCTCAAGAATGGTATTGAAAATTATCAAAAATTTATTGATAATGTATTTCCAATATTTGTGAATATGATCAACTTACTTAGAAAATTCCATAGGAGACGACAAGATCTTTGAGGGCCTAAAGGACTCAAGAAAATCAAATTTGGTTGGTCTGCTAGAATTAAAATGTTAGAGGGGGTTATTATTGATTGTTCAAGTATTGATAATAAATAAGTAGTGTATTTATTAAGGCCATTAAAGTTTTCGATGACCTCAAGGTCCCTTAGATGACAAGAAGAGCTAGAGATTATTAAGACTTCAATGGGTTCTGAATTCAGTAACTTAACTGATTTTCCAGAAGATGAGATTAAAAATTGGTTAGTTACATTCATAAATTATAATGAAGACCTATTAGTTGCAACTACATAGTTGCAAGTATATGTCTGAGATATTGAGGAGGAAATATTCAACATACATGTTAAGAAAAGACATAACAGTTCCTCTAATGAAAAAATATATCAAAGAAGTGCTAAGGAAATCACTACAATACATTGTTAATATTCAATAATTTTCAAACAGATAGATTAACGACATCCTTCAAACCATATAGCATAGCATCTTCTTCAACACAATAGAGGTCCTTCCATATCATTTTTGTGAGTATCCAAATACATTGAAGCAATTCCCTTCTTTCTTCATAATCTTTGGTCATCTAGCTTTCTTAATTGTTCATTTACATCATTTAATCCAATCCATAAATATAGTTATTACTTTCCTTCAGGTATCTTAATATTTGTTGGTCCTCTGGATCCAAATCCTAGTCCCCTTATGGGGTGAATGCTTACATTTATAGCTTTAAGTATCAGGATTTTGAAGAGTGCTTCAAGAACTTAACTTTTCCAAAACTTTAAATTTGTAGAATTATTTTTTGACTCGCATGGAGAGCTCCCTTTTAGGAAAGTGATTTCATTGTGATTTTGAGACTTACTTTAAAGAAATATGAATCTCATGAACGTTTTCTAATACCCTTTATGAATTCTATATATCTTTGAATATTTGGACCATTATTATTTTGTCTTTATCTATTGTCTTGCTTCAATGATGCTTATCTCATGAAATATGAATGGAATGGACATGATAATTAAATTTCTATATTTAATTTTTCTGTGTACTCTTGTTACCACACCTAGTCCACTCATGGACATGATTTGAGTGTATATTATTTCTTGGTATATATTAGAAATCTGAGTGTTTTGAAAGAGGAGTACCACCTCTCTAAAAATGAAGAGGTACTTGTATTTAGGCCCTAGGAGTTTGTCTTCTTTCTTGATGGGAAAATGGATCAGCACAACCACGAATCAAACTTACCAAGAGGATTATAGCCAAGCAACCATTAATTTCCCTCTTCATTGTTCCATTATGGATTTTATTACTGTTAATTTCCCTCTTTGTTTTTATAATTTTAATAATTTTCCATGAGATATAGAAAATATGATCAATGCAGCTCCACATTAAAGACAAGGTACAAGACAAGGAAAGAAGGAACACTTAATTCAATAGTATTCTCACCCACAACCTTGGCGATGAGTAAGGCTTATATAGGAGTGTGTGGAGTTTCTAATGTGGTCCTATGAGGCTCTCTCTCTATAAATGCAATCATTCTTTATCTTCCACCTAATATTTTGTGCAACCTAAAGCTAATCATGGCATTTTGTGTACTTGGCATTCCCTTTTTTCAAAATATTCATGAATATGTTATTCGATGTGTTGTATCCATTTAAAAAATTTGTCTTCTCTATCACCCTTGGTCTAAGCAAGGAAGGGTTCTTCCTATGTAGATGCAATAGGTAGAGCTACGTTAATAAGGACCAATGGTTGGAACCCCAAGCACATCTGAAAAAGTTGTAGCCAGTAGAACCATGAAGGGATTTGTTGCATATATGTTGAACATAAATAAGGATCTCATCCATGTGCATGGATGCTTTGAGTTGTACATTCTCAACATATGAACATTCATCTTATTAACTACCTCTATAATTCCATTGGTTTGGGAGTGGAAGGTAGTGGATTTGGTGAACCTAGTATCCATCATTGACCATATTTTAGACCAAAATGTACTCAATAACATGTTATCCCTATCTAAAGTAGTGGTCCATGGGAGGCTAATTTGAACCTAACGACACTCAAAGAAGAGTTGAGTGGTGGATTTTCTATGAGACTCTTATTATAAAGTGTCAAAATGACCATCTTAGAGAAGTAGTCCACAACCAAAAATATATATCTTTTGTGATGCTTGGTTGAGGGTGGGATGAAAATTCCATGGAGATATTCCCATTTTTTTCTACAATAGGTAATGGTGAATACAACTCATGCTTTATGATGGAAATTTTAATAATGTCACATGTAATTCGCAATCTAATATACTTTCTAATGTCCCATTGGAGATTTGGACAATAGAACTAATTTTGCAATGTTGTCACTATATTTTCCATGTTGAAGTGCCTTTCCACCTGATTATATTGTGCCTCCAAAATTGGCTTCTCATGATTTCTTAAAGGAACATAGAGATGGGACAAATGGCATAAAAATTCATGCTAAAGATGAATTTCAAATAATGGTTTACCTATACCTAATCTCTTGTAGGTAAGAATGAATTTAGGGTTTCTATTATACAATATTTTCCATCTAGAGGTATCATATCCATAAGAGTTGAGAACTTTATTCAATGATACAACTAGAGGTCAATTGAAGAAAATTGTGATATGATTCGCACTACCCTTCTTGTAATTCATGCTTAGGTTGAATTGTTGTATGTACATGAATTATTTCTGATTGTGGTTATTTTTTTAACTTTCATCACATATAAATGAATCATAGGGGCTTGTGATTAGTGTGGACCATCACTAGGATGTAATGCTTCCATTAGCAACAAGCTCACACAATGGATTCCATCTCCTTGTCATAGGTAGGGTACTTGTGGACCACATCAAATAATGTCTCACTATGATAGGTAATTGGATGTCCATAATGAGTGACAATTATACTCGAAAATTTAATTGGAGCATTTCTCTTAATCTTGAAGGGGTTTGCTGGTTAGTAAAGTGACTATTGATGCAAAAAAGGTGTTATTTCAAATCCTCAAATCCTTTTTTATATGACTTGGCCCAAATGAACTTGTCTTTAGCCCTATCCTTGATCACTTGGATCGAGTGTCATGTTATATGAGAGAACCCAAATGTAAGCATTCATTAAAAGTTGGTGAGGCATAATAAAATGTGGAGCTCTATTAGAGTTTTTGGGGTTGGCTAATCATGAATGACTTGGATCATGGCTAGGTCCACTTTCCCACCATTTTCATCCACAATATATCCCAAATAATGAAATATATGCATGTCAAATGAGAATTTAACCAAATTGTAATATAACTTGTGATGTATGGGGTGCTTAAGACTTGTCGAATTCACTATAAATGTTATGTCCAAGTTTTGTTGAATATGAGGATATCATTCAAATATATAACCACAATAATAGTTCATGAATGGTCACAAGATATCATCCATCATCCTCAAGAATGTTGTCGGAAAATTAGTCAAACCATAAGGCATGACCAACAACTTTGAAAAATCCATTCTTTAGACTTGAAGCTAGTCTTCCACACATCGGTTTATTCATTGGGTACCTAGTGGTAGCTTGACTTCAAATCAACATTATTGAAATATTTGACACCCTTATGCTAGTCTCAAATAGTTTCAATAAGAGGGAGTGGATATTGAGTATTAACTATGATTTTTTTAGATCTCTATAATCAATACAATCTCCATCTCCCATCCTTCTTCTATACCAACACAATTGGGCTCCCACAAGGTGAGGAGATTATTCAAATGTGGCCCTTTTTGTTGAGATCTTGAATTTGATGTTTGAATTCTTCATACCCTAGAAGGGAGAATCTATATATTATGTCAATAGAAAAGGGAGAGCTAGGTATTCAATCAATCATATTTTTGGCCTAGAAATGTATATGCACTGAAGTAGACAAAGAAAAGATATATCTATGCTCTTCAACTATTTTTTCCACTTTCTTTCATTATGTAGAGAAACCTTGTTTAGAGATCACAGAATTTGCAATGATATCGCGTTCACCCTTTAACCAAATCATGAAGGTGAAAAATATCTTATTCTAAGAGATTACCTTCTTACACTGCATCATTAAGATCAAGGAAACTACAATAGTTAGAACTATCTTTGGTATTCTATGAAGTTGACATCCCAAAGTAAGAACAACATCAAAAGTCTTAACTCATAAATAGAATTACATTTCCACATATGGGTTTGTCCTAAAAGAACATCACATAGTACCTCATCTTTTTAAGGGTTTGATGTTATATGGAAAATGACATTATAGATTGACAAGAATGTCTCATCTCTATTTCATCCAACCAACAGTGTATGCTTGGAGGTGTGGTGTTGTTCACATCTATGAATAGAATATAGGCTCACATTTCTCAAGCTCATTATCAAGTTGGATATTTGTAGTTGTCGTGGTAACATGAGGTTCCACATCGATGATTCACTTTCCCTTATACGTTTCAAAATCAAAGTCTAAACCAAAGTTTAATTTTTCAGGCTTTTAGCTCAGCAAACAATGATTAATTTGAGTAACATTCGTTAGTGTTGTGCCAGTGGCTTTATGGAAATCACATCACTTTCTACAATCCATATTTGACTTCTCATTTCCTTTCTTTACTTGCATCTTGGAATAGTTTCCCTAAGGTTGGATATCCCGATTATATCCTTTGTTTTGTGAGTTATGGCCACCTTTATTATGATTTTTTTATGGTCAATTTACTAACACAAATTATAGTTTACTCTTCTACTTATATTTTTTTCTCTTTTGACAACAATTTGATAACTAACTCATAGTGAGGAGTTTTCCAAGAAATACATCTTTGTTTCAAAAATTTATGCCACTTAGAGTCATTGATACCTAGCTTTGAATCAAAGGCATGGAAGATATTGGTGTACTTTAGCACCATCTCATATGTATCGTGGCATAAATTTTTGCATCTACTATATTGGTCATTGTAGTTTCCAACATGGTAGAACTCCTCCTTGAGAGCATCAACAAAATTTGTCTAAGTGGATTTTGTTCAAAATGTTGTAGATGCATCTCCAACATGCCTCTTCTAGTGATTCTCCCACCAAACTTTGACATGGGGAAGGGACTTAAGGAGTGAAAACGTTATCTTCTTTATGTTAGGAATAATTTGAATAGAATAATAGCCCTATGACAAACCTAACCATTTCTCTAAAGAAACTATATTTATTTAGATTTCAAACAAGGAATGTCAAATTTAACTTGTACCTTAAAAGGTGTTGTTATAAAATTATTACTTGTTGAAATCATTTTTTTCATGATTTGTAGTCATGGAAGGATCTAGATGAAATTACCCATAATATTATTCCTTTATCACGTAAGGGGTTACTTGAGCAATAACTTGATAGGATCTTCAATTTCTCATCTCTCTTTTCTTCCACCATGGATGTCATTTATGCCAACAAGAGTGGTCTTCCCCAAGCTTAGCTAGTTTGAGACCCAACTCCTTATACCATAACCTCATCAAGGACGTACGTGGAGAAAAAAGAAAGAGTAGATTTCTCTAATACCACTAATGTTGCTTATGTAGGGAAAAAAATGAAGGTAGATATATAAAAAGGAAATACACAGATATTGTAGGTAATATAGTAATACAATAAAACTCAAATTTTGTTAATGAATGAAAAAGGAAAATAATACAAGCTAACTAGAATGGTGGTAACTTATCTCTAAACTAAGATATGTCCACATGACCATTTGCAAGAACACATTATAGGATGTCAACACTGCATGTTAACATAAATTATGATGCCCTAAGATGCAAAAATTTATAAATATCCAAAACCATAGCCCTAAGAAATAATGTGGCATAATGGATACAAACCCCAAGGAGTCTAGTTGATAAACCAAGATCCTGGGTGCAACTTTTGCATAAAAACTCCATTTAGCGCATATATTGAGCCATTACAAAGCTTAGTCCAATCCATATGAGTTTTGTAGGATTCCATGGTCTATTTATACTACCAAAAGTTGTTAGGTCCCTATACTGCTAGTGTACCCCCTTATTGTTATTAGTGCAACCCACTTATTGTATTGTTGTGCCCATGTAGTCCCCATGTTGTTATTATTGTGCCCCATAGAAGCCCACTATTATTCTTGTTGTTCAACTACAATATTATTATCATGTAGGCTCTAATTATATTGGGAACCCTTAGACTCCTATATATAGAAAGGAGGTTTTGTCATTTGTATCATCGAAGAATTGTTCATTTTTGTAATATAAAGGAGGTTTCCCCCTCGAAGAGGCTTATTTTGAGGTTGTTGATGTATCTCTTCTTCTATTTTGTGAGTTGGTTTCATAACATTTGGTCTTGGACAATCATTCTAAGGTTCAAACAATGGAAGATCACATCAAGAATCAACAACAAGTTCTCCAACTCTTAAAGGATAACCTCACTTTGGCACAGAATCAAATGAAACAACAGGAAGATCAACATCGCAACAAAAGAAGTTTTGATGTAGGCAACTAGGTATTTTTATGACTACAACAATACAAATAAATTTCCCTCAAGAAAGCTAACAAGGATAATAAATTATCACCAAAGTATTATGGTCCTCGCAAGGTGTTGCAAAATATTGGTACTATGGCATACAAATTGGAGCTTCCTACATCTTCCCGTGTGCATCCAGTTTTCCATGTTTCATGCTTAAAGAAGTTTATAGGTGACGAACTCCCATTTCAAAAAATATTTCCAGAACTTGACAAGGAAGGAAAATTCATATTGGAACCTGAAGTAGTCATGGAAATAAGAACCCAACAGCTATGAAATCGATCAATTTCAGAGTATCTCATCAAATGGAAGAAATTAACCGTTGAAGATTCTGCATGGGAGGATGAGAATTTTATACAAAAGCATCCAGAACTACTCAAGCATTGAGTAAAACAATTTTTTGGAGGAGAGGAGCATGTTAGGTCCCTATACTGCTAGTGTACCCCCTTATTGTTATTAGTGTAACCCCCTTATTGTATTTTTGTGCCCATGTAGTCCCCATGTTGTTATTATTGTGCCCCATAGAAGCCCATTATTGTTATCGTTATGCCCCTACAATATTGTTGTTATGTAGGCTTTAATTATATTGGGACCCCTTAGACGCCTATATATAGAAAGGAGGTCTTTTCATTTGTATCATCGAAGAATTTTTCATTCATGTAATGTAAAGGAGGTTGCCCCCTCGAAGAAGCTTATTTTGAAGTCATTGATCTATCTCTTCGTCTATTTTGTAAGCTTGTTTCATAACAAAAGCACAAGGAAGATGCTTGAAAAATGAATTAAATTTATAGACATGAAAAACTATAGTTAAACTATTAAGATGTGAAACTATTTTGAATCAATGGAACATGTGGGTGGACATTGGTATAAAACTAGATCATCATCAAAGATTGATACAAAGCACGAATTGATCAGGCAAATTGAAACATCCATAGAACTAATTTGGTTATTTTTAGAAAGCATTCTTTATTTTCTAATTTATCACAAACCTATGTACATTTAGTCAAATGAAATACATTCTATCAAAGCAACACCACTAATTCCCAACAATCATGGTGCACGATAATCAAATTGTTACTTTTTTTTCTTTACCTTTGCTTGCAATGGAGGTGTTAAAGGTCATTTTAAGTTGTTTGGCATGTTATGCCATTAAAAAGAGAGTGTGCTTATAGTGTGTATATCTTCATATTTCAAACTTTCTATTTTGGTACTATAATGTTTATTGAGTCATGGTTATGATTTTTATATAAATATTTTTGATTTTTTTTGTGGGTGGTGGGTGTGGGGGAATTATGTGAGCTTATATTTCTACTCATTGAATTTATATGTAATGATAGCAATGATTGTTCTCATGTTTAAACTTTTAAATTAGGTTGGCTCATTCTATGGAATTTGAAATCAACCATAAATGAAGGGGTTGATATTGGTTCTTATATTGCTAGAAAACAACATATGAAATGATCTAGCACTCACATAGTTTACATTGGTTAAAATTATCTTGTAATTTGAGTCATCCTCAAAACGTTTGTATCATGTTTCTAATGAATTATGTGAGCATGCTTTTCAGAAACTTTATTAACCATTAGAAATCATATAATGCTTTCATGGATAGGTTATCCAAAAATGTATTGGGTATTTCTAACATTTTCCTTCATAGATGCTCTATGGGTCTTCATATTAGAGAAAGATTATAATTGCTTAGGATGAGGATAATGTCCCAACTTTTGTCCCTTTTTCAAATAGTTAGTGAAAATAACAAGAAGGAAAATTGTTTTTATAAAGTTAAAATCTAGTGAGATTTGTTTTCTTTATTTTAAATAAAATGTCCATGTAAAAGCCATGGATTGCATAATTTAGGTTCAAGAAGGGTTTTAAAATCAATTTATGACATCATAATCTACTAATTTGATAGGTTTCATACTCAAATTTGACAAAACTTGATCACCAAGTTCCAACCAAAACAAAACTCTAGTGAGGCTTATGTTGAGGTAGTCAAAAATTGTTCTTAAGCATATATTAATACAAGATAACCTCACTTGATTTGTCATCATGTAATAGACTTATCATAAGTTATTTAATTCAAATTGAACATCAAATTTGATTAGACCTGAAATCTCATCATGATTTGTCTTTCTAGAATTGGTAGACTCGTTGTGGTTTCTTTTTCTATTTTTTATGTTATTTCTGTGACTTGGAGCACATTCCCCACTTTAAGTACCATTAATATGAAAAATTTTAAAATATCATGTGCCACTTTAAGGACCCTAATATGAAATTTTCTAAAAGAACATATTGGTATTCTACTTTCCATTTATCGCACCTTCCAATCAAACAATATTGTCGTTTCTAAAAAGGGAACCTAGTATTGTTTTTCCACTCATTATTCATGGATTTAAATTAAATGATATTACCTAAATGTATTGATTGGAATTAGATTGTAGACCACCTATATCTAAAAAATATTCATGAAGTTGTACAATGTTGTTAATTTTAATAGTTTCTAGTCTTTCATGAGTGCTTTAAAATTACCCATTACCTAGTATGACATGGAAACTACAAGGTCTCAACCTTGTCCATTATACGATGGACAATTGATGATGTAAGTTGGATAATCTAGCCTTTTACAACTTTTCTTTAAGCATACAAATGTTTTTCCATCATATTTGATTATGCACCCTTAATCTTGTAGGAATTTACAGGGTAAGTTCCTTAGACAGAACACCAAAAGGACACCGCTCACAAACAGATCACAGATCAATACACCAGTATTTTGACGTGGTTAAAACCCTCAGAGAGGGAAACAGTCCACGGCCTGCGCCAACGTGGCTACTACAGGCAATTTATTAATAAAAGAATGAAAATTTACATAAGCTTCTCTCATGCACGGTGAACCTACAATTGACCCTCCATGCGCTTTAAATAGAATTCATGGACCAATCGGGTGTCAAGCCACGGATCAAGTGTCGGTAATACCGAGGAGAGAATGAACCGTCGGATCACTACATATCGTGACCGTCGGATTGTAAGTTACAAAATGTACAACAGTAAAGAAACACACTTTACCTAAACTCTATACTAGACCAAGTTGAACTTAACTATTTCCTATGTGTCGGAATATCCTAACATCCCCCCTTAAGAACAACTTGGGATAGGATTGAATGATTTACAAACACAATAGGAGAAGGAAGGAGGCACTAGAGCCTATCCCACCTTAGTGACAACTTCCTGAACTCCAAGCATATATCGAAGTTTAGTGAACTTCGCCTCTGTGAGAGCCTTTGTGAAGATGTCTGCAACCTGATCATCTGTTGAACAATATTGCACTTCAAGAACATGGTCATGAATGAGCTTTCTGATGAAGTGCATGTGTAGTTCAATGTGTTTGCTGCGCTGATGCTGAACTGGATCTTTGCAAAGCTGAATGGCACTTTGATTATCACACCAAAGTGTAGTCGGATGCTGCTGCTCAAAGCCAAATTCTGATAGGATCTGACGAAGCCACAAGGCTTCCTTACTAGCTTCCAAGGTATCTTTTCAAAGGCTTCCTTACTAGCTTCAAGCCTAGGTAATATCTTCTCCAAAACCTTCAATATAGTATTGTTTAGAAAAGTTTGTATGGAACTCCCTCTTAAAGTTATTCACCAAAGGTTGCATAGAAACCCCTTTTGAAGTTCCATTTGTTGATCTTCCATCAAGTCCATTGTATTAAAGTCTTCCACTACGAGGTTTCTTAATTCATTGACTAGTTGTGGAAACCAAGCTCAAGATAGTGATCTCACTACAACTTGTTGATGCTTTTTTACAACAGGAATGACACACCAGTGTGGCATGAAGAGATGCTCACCTTCAAAGCACTATTGTTCACCAAAGGCTACATAGAACCACTTGTTGAAGTTTCATTTGTTGATCTTCAATCAAAGTCCATTGCATGTCTCCCACTACAAAGTTTGCTTAATTCCTTTCCTAGTTGTGAAAGCCAAAAGCCTAAAGTAGTGATTTGATTGACAACTTGATACTTCTTTTCCATATGAATGATACACACGTCTTGGCATGAAAAAACTCACAAAATACTAAGTGATCCATGGATTTTGTCTTCACCTTTTGGAATTTTGCTTGAGAATGTTGAAAATAGTTGCGAGAAAGGTCCTTCTTTGACTTATGCCTTCGTCAAGAGACCAAGAAACAATTTTCCTTAGCATGCACAAGTTCCTGTAAGTTAGGACAAGCTCCTAAAATTTAGGAAAAATTCCTAGAAGTTAGGAAGAGTTCCTAAAATTTAGGACAAATTCCTATAAGTTAGGACAACTCATGAAGCAGTTTGTCTAATATGTAAAATTGGAAGGCTTAGTGGTTGTCTTCTAGTGTGAGTTAGATTTGGGAAATGGACGAGCGATTGGGTTCTAGTTCTAAATTGAGACTAGATAAGCTACAATAGTCAGTTTGACTCAGGTAACACATCAATCATAAATCAGCTTCCTAAAATACAACTTGTCAAATTTATCCTACGCGGATTGCTTATGAGGAGGACAAAGGCAACATTGTACATCATTATTTTGTGAGCATGAGTCGGTGAGACAAAGCAATAGAGAGTGCATGGTTGTGTGTGTGAGCTTGTGAGAGGAAGGGCGTGCAAGAGAAGCTTGTGCGCAATTTGAGGAGGAATTTCCCTTGGGATTTGCGCAAGGATTTAGGGAGAATTCCATAAATAATAAGAGCAACCTATGAGCATAGAAATAGGGAGGCAAGATCAAGCTACTTGCAAGGGTTTCAAGCCTAATCAAGCAAGAAGAGCCATTGTGTTTTCTATTGATACAATATTATGTTGTAAAATATCTATTGCTTATTCTTCTATCAATAAATTTCTCGAACAAGCAAAGGGTTTTCCCAATTGGGTTCACTACTAATTTTTGTGTCTTGATTATTGAGTGGAAAATGTTTATTTATATTCTTATTCTCCTACAAATAAGTGGATAAAACTTGTGTCTTAATGAAAAGAAATTAGCTTTCAATTTGTTCATTGGAGAAGCACTTGTGGTAGTCACAACCTTGAAGAATAGATCTTAGTTGTTTCGGTGCATAATTTTTTTGTTGTTATTTCTCTGTACAACGAACTGAATATCTTTGTGATATTATAGGTAATGTTGAGCCCTAGGTTGAAGCCGGTCTAAGGTTTCAAAGTGTTGGAACAATGGTATAGAGGTGGTCAAATGATAACACAAAAAATAAGGCCTAGTGGAGAAGGTATAGCAAAATTTTCTAAAGAGATTTTGGACCAAAATTGGAGGGTTGATGTGGATTTCCATCAAGCCCTAACCCACACCTAAATTTAGAAGAGTTTGTGCACAAGGTCGAGAAGTAGAAGGCAAAAAGAAGTCATCTTTTTGAGGTATGTATGTGTCTCCTGTGTTGATGTAATTGCTAAGTGGTGGTGTCCATGTTGGATAGTTTTGGTGGGCAACTTGAGTGTAGGTTGGAGGGTTGTTAGAAGTTGCCTTATGTGAGCCCTAAGTACAAATTCTTTTGAAGGACTACAACGTTGTTAGTGGGAAAGTGTTGGAGAGCTCTATGGGAAAGCAAGATGGCTTACCGAGGATTAAGAGTAAATCACTATTTAGAGGGAGCATCGAACTTCATTCCATGGAAAGGGAGGAACACAATAGCGCTGGAAAAGATTGGAGTGGGAGAGTTCATCAAGCAGTGAATAACACCACATCAAGATCGCCACCAATTGGCCCAACATAATAAGAATGATATCAAGGCAAGGAGGATTAAATGATATGTTCGATGTCATCATAAAACTATATCAGAGTACTAATGATACCAGGGATTTTTCTCTTGAGGAGAAGTTGAGGAGTATCTAGATGAGCAAGGATAAGCCCATTATCACATATTTGTCAAGGTTCACTTAAGTACGAGATGAATTGGGTGGTGTGGATGTGATTGTATCTAATCATGACCTTGCAAGCTTTGCAAGTCTTGGCGAGGCTTCCAGGTTGCTATTAGTGGGAGAGAATTTTCCCAATTGGGAAACATTTTGGACTGATTACGTTCCAAAAGAGATCAAGAGAGGGACTAGAGATGGTAGATCAATTATGAAAATGAACAAAGAGAACCTTGCCCTATCGAGCAAAAGCCAAGGGTAAGAAGGGCCAAGGAGAGGCGCGGTCCAATGAAAAGTGCAAGAAAAAGGATCTAAACAAAATCAAGTGATTCCATTGTGTTTGGACACTATGCCACAAAGTACCCTAAGTGGAAGGAGTCTAGTAAGGATCATGTAGATTGTTGACACCTAATCATTGGGATTGGGTGAAATTTTGTAAGTATTATAAATTGTAAATAATGGAGAATAAGAAAATGAAGAGATATTGGGAGGTGAAGCCCAAGAGTCTCTCCCTTCTTCGAAACACAATTCGATTTGAGGAGTTACCTCCTGGCCTGACATGGTATTAGAGCCAACTCCCAAAATTAGTTGTTGTGTTGTAAATCTTGTCATTATCTACCATTATTCCCTTTTGACAGAAAATTTGTCCTGCATTTCCTGCCATTTCCTGCCTTGCATAATCGTGAGTGTGGAGACCGTGCGGTGAGTGTGGAGGATTGAATGCTGGTGGGGCTAAGAAAAAGGTAAAATCATTCAGTTTTTTGAAGAAATGTATGGGTCTGACATCATGGTATGGTCTACGCTCAAACTGTGGCACTCTCCGCCATGACTGGCTATGTATTATTAGCGGATTTGTATTGTGTTACCTCGCCTCCTCGGTGTCACCTCCAAAACGGTTACCATACTCTCGACTCCTCCGCCACTGCGTTTTCGTGCTTCCACACACTGTGTATTTAATTTCGTGTCTGTGTCATACACTGGACGGTCAACATACACCCCTCATGCTACGACATCGTGGTGCAACGAAAGCGTGGTGCTATCGTGGTACAACACAAGCGTGGTGTTATCCCGAGTCTTAGCTTCGACTCCTTCATGGTATATAGTGCCCACAATTTTGGTGGCTCTGCTCTGTCATATATAAACCTCCATCAATCAGCGCTCCTCCCATAGCACTGGTTCACAACTCTCACACTGCATTTTACATTGCGTTGTTTTTTTTTAACTTTGCCATGGTTTGAATCCGCTCCAGTTTTTTAATTGTGATATATGTGCGGTTTTGTCACCACTCCGACAGCTCTAGTTACACTCCTATACTCCCTAATCTTGCAATACCACCCTACAATATGTTGTTGCCCAATTCGCAGTGCATTTTTTTGTGTGTGGTACCTCCCTCCCACTCCTGGTTTGGTGATATGCTGCATAAATCCGCTCCCCGATTTTTTACTGTGATACATTGACCCTGCTCCCCCATATAATACCCTCCCTATATATCCCCTCCCCCATATAATACCCTCCCCATATAACCCCTTCCCCATATATACCTCTGATATATACATATTAGAATCATATTTTCATAGTTTTGTTTACACAACAAGTGCAAATTTTTGCCAGTAGAGGAGCATTTTTTTTACATTGTACACATTTAAATGCATTCATTGATCTCTATAGTTGGAGTAGTTCTCTCCGGAAAAGAGAACTATCCTGAGTGGTCTTGGAAGATCAAATGCACTCTCATTTTCAATGAGTTGTGGAAAGGAGTCTGTGAAGGTGTAGGAGACAATGCACCTGAAAAGTCCACTTCAAATAAGGAGTTCACCATTTGGGAAAACAAGAACAACAAGGCCTATAACTTGATTGCAGCATTTGTAAATGAAGAGGTGAGTTGTCATATTTCACCATTTTCAAATGCTTTTAAAGCTTTACAAAAGTTGAAGGAACTCTATGACTCACACTTTGTGCTTGAAGTTGTCCAATTGATGATTAAATTGTTCAGTCTTGAATTACAAAATGATGATCCTCTTGCTCTAGCATCAGAAGTAAAATCTATTATGCATGATATCAAAATCACTATTGTTGAACTAGATATTCCTCTGATAGCTTTTGTCAAGGCATTTTATCCCACTTATTCAAATTGTCTTGAGTCATTGCAAGCAAATGGAAACCCCAAAGAGATTACCTTTGACTCCCTTGGGAATAAACTTGTTGAGAGAGAGAAAGCTTTTGGGAAGAATACAACTCCTTAGTTTTGTAAAGAAGTTGTGTGTCTTATACATAGAGAGAAGAATCATGTTCAAGATTCTTTCAAAGGAAGAGGTGGTCGAAGAGGAAGAGGAAGAAGAAATTTTAGAGACAGAGGGGGCAAACACTCTCAAGAAGAAAAATCTGATCTTCATTGCATACATTGCAATAGAGATGGATCACATGATGCATCCACATGCAAGTTGCCTTGGGACAAAATTGAGCAGAAAAGAAATCAAGCCAAAGGCAAAACCAATGACGAAGAGAAAGGTAAAGCACTTGAATCCATTCACTATGTTGTGGCACATTGTAATATTGGAGTAAATGAAGACTTGTTTAATGCTTCACTTGCTTCTTGGAAAAATGATTGGTTGCTTGAGTAAGGAGCAACTTGCCAGATGACTTTTAGAAGAGATTTTTTTGAAGAATTTACTGACAATGTTGATGGAGCAGTATATTTTGCAGACCAATCAAATTAGGGCTTGGCACAACCAGACTCAAATTGCCTGGTCTTCGAGACTTTCTTCTACATGATGTTTTATATCTCCCACAAATGAGGAGAAACCTTTTGTCCTTGTTCCACATTCGCCGGAAAGGACATTATTCATATGTTTGATGACAAGGTTGAGGTGACAAAAACATCAGATCACTCACTTGTCATGACGAGGATAAAAGAAGAAAGGCCTTTAAAGCTGCAAGGTGCCTCTGCTCGTGCACAAAATTTCTCATGCAATTCTCATTATGATGAAGGTACATTTCCAGCAAGTCTATTATGGCATGCTAGATTTGGACACTTGAACTATGATAGCCTTCGCTTGTTGAAGAAAAATGGTGTTACTGGTTTGCCTACAATTCTTAGGAAAATTAAGCAATGTGATGTTTGTATTCTAGGAAAACATAACAAATAGTGTTTTCATGATTCACATTCCAGAGCACATAGAAAACTCGAACTCATTCATTCAGATTTATGTGGTTCAATGCTTGTTCTTTCTGCAAATGGAAATAAATAGATGATGACATTTATTGATGACTACACCAGAATGTGTTGGTTTATTTATTGACGAACAAATCTGATGATTTTCAAACATTCAAGAACATTCATACATGGATTGAAAATGATGCACAATTTCATATTGGCTCTATTCGCACTGATAATGGAAAAAAATACACTTCAAATGAATTTAAAAACTATCTTTGCCAACATGGAATCAAACATCAAACAAATGTGCCTTATAATCCCCAATAGAATGGAGTAGCCGAAATAATGAATAGAACAATCTTAAATATGGTATGGTCCATGATGTTTTTCAAGAATGTAAAACTAATGTTTTGGGTTGATGCAGTTCTATGTGTTGTATATGTAAAGAATAGATGTTCATCTAATGCTATTAGAAACAAGACTCCTTATGAAATGTGATATGGCCACATTCCTTCGGTAAAGCATCTCAAGGTCTTTGGTTCCACCTGTTATGCCTCAATACTAAAGGTACAAAGAGACAAACTTGGTGCAAGGAGTCGTAAGTGTATCTTCTTGGAGTATTCAAATACCTCCAAAACAAATTGTCTCTATGATGAAGTCAATAAAAAGTTTGTTGTATCTAGAGATGTAATCTTTCTTGAATCTTCCAAAGCTGACAATGTTGTTGAGCTGCAAATTGATCGCTTGGATAGATTTGGACATGCGAAATCATTTCAAGAATTTGATAATATGATTCCACATCTTGAAGGGGGAATTCCTATACTAGATCAATTTGTGGAATCTTCTTCTAAAGCACTCTCTCCCCCACATGAAACTCCAACCATTGATGATACTTTGAGTGATGTGATTGACAGAATTGGGAGATTCAATCTTGATTCAGTCCCAACTCAGTCAACTGAGCAACCTGGACCATCTCAAAAAGGTCCCCTGATGTGGTTGAAAAAGACACTTGAAAGTGTTCACCCTGATGAGGTTGGAAAAACAAGAAAAAAAATTCAACCAGACAACACGGAGGTGATGTAGATGATTCTGATTGACGTGTTGATGTGGATGTTTCTTATGATTGTGAACTGAATTTGTCTACAGATTTTGAACCAACTTCCTTCAAATAAGTTGCTTCTCATGATGAATAGAAAGAAGTGATGCAAAAGGAGTATGATGCCTTGATAAAGAATGGAACTTGGACGTTGATTGATCCTCCATTGGGAACCAAACCAATCGACTGCAAGTGGGTCTACAAGAACAAGTATAAAGCTGATGGCTCACTTGACAAGCACAAAGGCAAGCTTGTGGCAAAATGTTTTTCACAGAAGGAAGGGGTCGATTATGAGGAGACTTTTGCCCCCATAGCAAAATGGATTACCATCCAGACACTTTTTGCCTTAGCAGCTCAGAACGATTGAAAAGTCTGTAAAAACTGCTTTCTTAAATGGAAATTTGAAAGAAAATGTTTTTATGTCCTAGCTAGAAGGATTTGTTGTGAAGGGACATGAACATAAAGTATGCAAACTTGTGAAATCCTTGTAAGGCCTCAAGCAAGCACCGCGAGCCTAGTATGAAAAGTTAACTAAGCATCTTCTGAAACTTGACTTCAAACATTATAATCTTGATAATGCAACTTTGTTTGTCAAAAAAGTTTGTGAAGCAGTGGTATATGTAGATGATCTTTTGATGACAAGGAACAATGAGAGCTACATTGCATCCATAAAGAAGGAATTGAGGAAAAGTTTTAAGATCATTGACTCGAGCTATGTTCACTACTATTTTGGTATTGAAGTAAGTCAACATCCGAAGTATATATTCCTCTCTCAAGAGAAGTACATTGGAAATCTGTTAAACAAGTTTGGCATGGCCAAGTGCAATCATTTGACTACTTCAATAGAACATAACTTAAAACTCACATACATTTAAGGAAACGAATTTGAGGATGCAACAAGGTATAGACAACTTGTAGGTAGTCTCAAATACTTGAGTACTACCAGACCAAATATTTCATTTGTCGTTGGAATCCTCTCCAGGTTTATGCAAAAACTTTGTAAAGGACATTGGTATGCTACAAAAAGAGTTCTAAAGTGCTTAAAGGGAACCCAAGACTTTGGACTCAAGCATATACAAGTGGACTTCAACTTTGATTGGATATTATGATTCAGACTTCAATGGAGATAAAGAAACTGAGTTATCTATTGAAGGTTATGTTACGAGTCTTGGATCAAGAGTTGTCTCCTCAAGATCGCGCAAACAATCAGTTCTAGCAGATTCCACAACAAAGGTAGAATATGTGGCCACTGCTGAGGCACCAAAAGAAATTGCGTGGCTCAGAAAAATTCTAGAATATTTGCAAATAAAACAAGTACATTCAACTCCACTCATGATTGATAACACCTATGTAATAAAGTTGGCCAAGAACCCAAATTTCATGATCGAACGACACACATCAATACAAAATACCATCTGATTCGACATCATGTTAAAGCCAAGACAATCCATCTAGGTCATTGTTCCACTAACCAGCCTAGATCCATCTTAACTGCGGATCTATTAAGCGCCGAGAGGGATCAAATCTCTCGAGGTAAAAACCTCTTTTTTTAGTGCAAAATTTGAGGGAATGTTTGCACCTCAAGAGATTTGATCCCTCTCGGAGCTTGATAGATCCAGAGTTAAGATAAATCTAGGCTAGTTTCAATCGTTTGTGGCCAAAGAAAATCTAACGGACAGATGATTGATTTTATCAATAGTATGTAAAATCATCTAATATTAATATAAACATTTTAAATATGTCTCAGATTAATCTGGTGATTTTAATTTTAAATTTGCTTAGTTACCTCAGTGTGTTGAGATGATAAATATTGTGAATAACTTTAATGATGAAATAAAAATTTTGAATGTAAAGTGACAATGTAATAGTGTTGAATGATATAAAATGTGAATAATAAGAATATAGTAAATTACAAATAGTCTTCATTGTGATTAATCTCAAACTATTTTCTTCTACTATTTTTATTGTCACCCTTGTTACCTTTGTCATCTTTTCATATTGATTATATGAAATTGAAAATCGTAAACCATTTAAATCTTTAGCTTGAGACATTGTGGTAAACATCATACATTGTCTTTCTTTCTCTCCAATATTAATAGGTTGAATTACTACAACACAAAAATCAATGTATATTGTCAATAATTTTTTATGCTTAGACTAAAATCAATGCACAATATTAATCCATTCACTTTAAAATTATTGTACCATCATACATCCATTTACATCAAATTAGAAATCAATATCTACACTGAAATCAATGCATTTAATACGAGAAATCAAATAAGATTAGAAAACAACATTTACACTGAAATTAATGCATCTAATTCAAGCAATCAAATATGATTAGAAATCAACATTTACACTCAAATCAATGCATATAGTGCAAATAAGAAAATAGGTTTATAAACCAACATCTACACTAAAATCAATGCATCTAGTGTAAGCAAATAGAATTATAAACCAACATCCACATTGAAATCAATGCTTCTAGTGCAAGCAATCAAATAGGATTAGAAAATACCATCTACATTGAAATCAATGCATTTAGTGCAAGCAATAAAATAGGATTAGAAGTCATCTACATTGAAATCAATGCATCTAGTGCAAGCAATCAAATATAATTAGAAATCAACATCTTCACTAAAATCAATGCATTTAATGCAATAAATATTCTTCCCTCTCCTCCTCCTTATATATATAAACGATGTAAACTTTGAAACGGGAACTGATACTGTTACCCGTTTCGTAGAGATAGCAAAAAAGTGACCCAATTTTGAAAAGGGGCGATGCAGAACACATTTTTTTAGAACATAGTTTTTGGCACTTTATTTTTTTTTATGTACATTATGTTTTAGAATGTTAGTGATTTGCATGCCGATTTAAAAAAGTGGTAATTCTTCATCATGCCCTTTTTTTAAACGACCTATTTTTTTAGTTTAAATTTTCTAATGTATGAAATGTAAATAATTATTTTCCAAATTTAACAATTTTTGTAGTCTTCTTCTTCATTTTTTTTTTTTAAATTTTTTTAGTGAGGTTTTTATTGTTTTGCATAATTAAAGAAGAAGGTCGATATTTTGAAGTTTTGATATTCTACATATTTATACATCGTTAATTAATTTTTCAATGCACATGAATAATTGTCTCTAGAAAACAATATTTTTTAACAATTTACATAAAAAAATAACCATTTTCAACATAAATATAACTAAAAAATTATACATTTTGATCATTCTTTGTAATTTTTTACTAGAAATGACATGTTAAAATCACAATTTTTATAGAAAAATTTTAACTAAAAATGGTTAAATAATAGTGGTTTGTTTGTTTGTTTGTTTTTTTTTTTTTTTTTCAATTTCATGTCAAAAAATAATTTTTAACATAAAAATTCATGTGAAAATCACATAATACAAATATTGAACACATAACAACGTTAATTGAATGTTTATTCTTATCATAAAATGTCAAAGTCAAAACATTATATGTATAAGTAATTAATAGTTACAAAAAATGAACTTGATTTCCAAGCATAATTTAAATTTAATCAACAATATCACGTAATCCAAACTTTTTATCTTTTAAAGTTTCATCATTGTCTTCTTCCACAATATTTTCTACTTCATTTTGCTCATTTTTCTCTTCTAATGGATCTTTGATGTTTACAAATCTCCCAATGTATGTCTTTCCAATCATTCCATGTAATGGTGGTTGTGGTTCCTTTGCCTTTTTTTCCACACATGATTCACTAAAGTCTCCTTTATTTGCACACCCAAAAATTTACAAGAGAAAATTTGTATTCAGTATCAATTGGTCAGTTGTATGGTTTTCAATGGGAAAATGTTGCCAAAGGTGTACTTCATAGCTCCAAATTTTCATAATGATGCAAATTTGACAATAATCATAATTCATGATATGCTTTTTCATTGGTATGGTAATCTTCTTGAAATTTTGTATCTATAATTGGACAACACTTGTCATGAAAACAAAAATCAAGTTGTTTTTGGATATTTAAACCTGCTTGTTGAATTGATAATTTTTCAGAAGGTAAATGTTGGTTTCTTTTTTGTTGGGCACACTCATGACCATATTGATTAAATGTTCAGCCGTTTTTCAGTCACACTGAGAAGCAAGGAAGTCGGGAGCTTGCCATTATTAATTGAATGTATTAAGAAATCATACATGCCGGACCCTGCTTTTGATGTGTTGGAAGAAACTGTTGACATGCAAAGGTTTATTTTGGGATCGCATGGTGAGGAGAAATGCACTGAACAACTTAATGACATTAGCTTCCAACATCAATTTTATATCAAAAATATTGATGAGAAAACACTATATGGGTCAAGAAGTATTCAAATACCGCAGAATGGGCACCGTCATCAGGTATGGAATTTCAGATGTTCATTCCAGATCATCCAATATTTGCATCAAAAATATTGTTATTACAATCAATTGGTGAAGTTCATAATGCACGCAAACAGACTAGAGATATAAATTATTATGATTGCACAGAAAAAATTAAAAAATGCATTAGATATACATGAGTACTTTGACATTGCTAATACAGTTTGGTGGGAGTCATTTTTCAATAATCAAAGTGATAGCATTTCAAGAACAACAAATGAATATCTACCTTTGAAAAATCCATTTATTTGGCCACAAAATGTGTCAAATGAACATGAAGAAAGAAACATTGTTGAACAACAACAATCTCGAGGTATTATTAATTCTTCACAGGGAGAGGAAAGAGACATGTATATTGGTTCCAGAAGATTTCGTGCACAACATGAAGCCATGGAAAACCTTTACAGGGGTTCACTGCAATATTAAGGAGGGTTGCATGATCGCAGTGCTAGCAAATAGAGATCCCAATGGTTATCCATTCTGGGTTGCTAAGTTTTAAAGGTCTTTACAGAAAATGAAGATGTTATAGGTGTTGAAGTACATTGGTATGCTACACACTTATACAATGGTGTGTATAAACCAGAGATGGTAGTTGATAAAAAAAATGGCGGAAAGAAAAAGAAAGGGTACAAATATAAATCGTTGCCACATAGACCTTTTAAAATTGAAGGATGTTAACATACTTGTTTATAACTTCAATTTAACTAAGAGATGAACTCTTCGCTTCAAGACGATAGAGATTCTGAAAAAGTTGTTACCAGAAGGAGCGATGTTGAGATGGGAGTCTGCTAAAACCATGATGCAGGAGCATTAGGTCATTTTTCATTTGTAAATATGTGATAAAAGGGGGGTGTGACATTATTATTATTTTATTAATTAATTTGTTATTTTTAATAAAATAGGAGATAATTTGGAAAAGTGAGGATTTTGTAAATATTCTTTTATTGATTAAAAGGATATGAGAGAAATAGTATAGGAGCAAAATTAGAGATTAGGAATTCCATGTATAGGACTTTGTTGAGTCCACACCTAAAATATAGATTAGTTGAGGGTTAGGTGGAGAGATATTTTGAGTGAATTAAATGCATTATCTATGTATAAATATGAGGGGTTTTTGAGAGGAAAGAGACATTGAGATTGTGAGTGAGTGTGAGATTGAGAGTAGGCTTGAACAGCAAGGCTGTAAGCCTTCAACAATTGTAAAGGGCCATAGAAATGAAATATCTGGCCAGCAAAAGTTTGTAAGTAATTGTTCAGATTATATATATATTGGCTGTTAAATTCTGAAACTGGGAATGAATTATGCACATTTAAATCGGAGGTGTTATGAATTCAGAGACAACTAGATGAATTATATTTTGTATGGATTTGACAGTTCGATCTGCATAATCAATGTCAATTGCACTGGATGTGTTGGTCTGCGGTTCAATGATAAAAGTCGACATATTATATGAATCAAGTTATTGAAGCTGTATAAAGGTGAAACTAAAATCAATATATTTGAAATTGTATGAATTTACAATACAGAATGGTTGTCTGCGCAGTGGTATGGAGTGGCATCGTTTATATGAGTCGACATTGATAGAACTGTGCTTCGGCCTATTTTAAATAAAATGGATCTGATTTATGTCTGGCATTAAAATTAATGAATTTGGTGGCGATTTAATCTATGTTGAAAGCGCAAGTTTTGAATTCATTTACTCCGTAATGTTGGATTGATTGAAAACAAGTGGAATTGTGTTATATATAGCGTGGAATCCAATTGAGAGTATGGAAATCGACTTTTATGGATCTGCTGGTACGGTTGAGGGAACAAAATGGAATGCAGAGACCGAGTGGGAATGATTTGTTTGTTAAAATTGACATTGATTTGTGAAAGAGTATGTTTGCAGGAGAGACCATCAACGCTGGAGAATTGTTTGCAGAAGCAACCGTATTGAATTGAGGAACAATTAGCGCTGAACATAAGTCTGGAAAAACTCGTTGAAATCCAGCGTTGAGGAAATGGTGACGTTGTAATAATCATTAAGAATTCATTCAGGAATTACAGGACAGAAATCGTGGAGCGGAACTTTAAAAACCGGATGCATAAGTAGTGAAGGTTGCGTAGACCAGATTATTCATTGTGGAGGTAAGTTAAATGATCAGATTGTTGGTTTAGTACAGACTTTGGATTGAAAGCGCTGATATTAAAAACTGTATGAGCCAACATCATTTCTAATTCAAATGAATAAATTGAAGATGTGGGAGACTGCGTTGAAATCAGTTCATTGTAGTGGAAGCGCTGTGGAAGGTATGTAATTGAAGCACATAACTAAACTCTGTGTATTAGTTGATTGTAATTGCAGGAAAGGGCTGTTGGTCTTGGAATACAACAAAGAAATTAGAGTCTATGAAGTTAATTCGGAGCAGAGAGAGTTATGATTAACTCTTGAGTGAAATCGATTTTAAACATTGATTTCTTATGTCCGAATGTACTGCCTTAGCGCCGAAAGATTTGAGATTATAGTTCCACAACAACTACAGAGGGTGAATTGGTATTACAAAGAACCTGTGTTATTGGTGGATAAACAGGTATGAAATTTAGATTCTATTGTTTAGATTTGAGCTTGGTAAAGGGCGCATCATGGATTTGTGTAAAGCACTCCTGGAGTTAATCCAGTGATTTGTCTGAATTGGCTGGCTAACCAATTGTTAAAGATTGAAGGGGGCAGTAAAGTTATGGATCGAATCCTAAATGAAGTGATTGTATGGATCAGCGTTGAGGTTGATGACAATGTTAAAAGCAGAGTTTGAGCTGGAGGATGGATAGCATTTGATAATACAGGTATGTTTAAATCGAATGGAATTAGTTTGAATAGCGCTGGCAAGATAAGTTGTTACTAAGGTTTGTATTGAGTTCAAAGGTGGAACTTTGTTATGATGCTTGTTTTGTAGAATCAAGCATGGGAAGACCATGAGCGCATGGTCTAATTGGTTTTTATGGAATATTGAACTCACACTATTATTGGATCCTATATACTCATATTGCAGAATAGAAAGGAATGAAATAGGAAATGATGGGTGAGTTTATGGGATTTATGTTGAAGGGCTTCCACATAATAATGGTATTGTGTGAATTTTCCAATTATTAAAGTTTTGATTTGGAAAAAAGATGAGATGCATTCTTATATGCACGGAATGATCCTGGGTATTGCAGGCCCTGCCTGCATCATTTTTGGTATCAGAGCTTGGCTCTGTTGAAATAGAAGATATTTGTTTTTCCGAATGAGGACAGAAGGTTTTGTTGAACTGAAATGTATTTTTGAATGTGTGATGAATGATTGAAAGGAAGATCAGATTTTTAAATTTGATATGCAGCATACACAATTGCAAGTGAACAGGATTGCAGGGAGGAAATGATCATGCAAGATCTTAAGAGGTGAGATGATTTTTCTGATTTGAAATTTGTAAATGCAATTTATGGTTGCAGAGAAGATGATGGCAGTGAACCTGGCATTCAGCTAAAGGCTGAATAAGGAGGAAAATTGTAGTGTCCTGAAGAAGAAGGTGAGTTGAAGAGATAGCCTGGAGAGAGTAGAGAGAGTGCTCGAAAGGTTCCAGAGGCAGTGAACCAAGTACTTACCAAAAGACTGAGTGAGGAGAGCTTGGTGAGGTAAGTGGCAGCAGAAGAGATTGTTGTTGTAGAGGCTAGTGCAACTCATGGTGAGTGAGAAACTCATGATCATGGAGGATCAAAGAGGAGGTTCAGAAGAATGCCACAGAGGTAAGATGACTGATGAAGTCAGAGAAAGAGAGGTTGCAGTAATGAAGGTACAATTGCAGGTACTAGAAGAATGGCTGCAAGAGCAGGAAAATCAGAATAGAGGATGGATCTTTCCACTGAAGGGAAAGAGAGTGATTTGGCGAAAATTGCAGAGGAGGTTGAGGCAAATTGTGATTGCCTTGTTGAAAAAGGAACTTAGAGTTCTTGAGCCAGAGATGGAATTGGAGGAAGCAGTCAAGACTAAAAAGTCTTGCAGTTTTAAAACTAATAAGTTGTGTATGTTTGCAGGTACAACACAGGGAAATGAGCAAGCTTTAGAGTTTGTTCAAGAAGAGTTGAATATGAAATTTGTTCAGATTGATGATGAGATAGCAAGATCTCAGAAGGAGATGAAGACGAAGGAGTCTAATCGGGATGTTGATGTAGAAAGAGAAGGACCAACTGATGATTGGTCAAGCACTGGTGAAGGTATGTAAAATCGTGTGAAGTTTCCAAGTTCTACTCCTAATGAAGTTGTTGAATTGTATAGGAAACTAGATCTCCAGAGAAGAGAGTTGGAGAGACAGAGGACTTATGTGCAGGTTAATTTGTTGAGGAAACAAGATAGGAAAGTTTTCATGAAGGACAGTCATGAAGCAGAGGATGGTAAGAAGGAGAGACTAGTTGACAGTCTCATGGTGAATGCAAATCAGCATACTGATGTGCTGACAGAGGAGTTGGAAAGGAACTCAAAGCAGCATACGGAAGTGTTGCCAGAGAAAGCCGAGGAGAAAACTAGTGAAGATTTGTTGAGTCCTGAAGAAGACTTGGAGCTGCAGAGAGAAAACTTGGTGACTGATTATGATTTTGATGCTGACAATTTGATTGTGTTTACAGGTGATGTAGAAGACAGTCCATCATTTGAGATTGTCTTGGAAGAAGAAGAACTGTTGCAGGTAGAAGATGAGACAATCATGTCTCCTATGCAGAAGCTTGTTACCGTGGGTGACAAGAAAGAGTTGGCTTGTTTGTATAGCCAAGAGAAGACTGGTGGACAAAATTTTGAAGCTGCTACAGTAGTACAGGATGAAGCTGCAGTGTTTGAAGAACTTGATTTGATTGCCAGAATCAATCAAGATGATGGACAATTACCTCAGTGATCCAACATACCATTCCCTTAAAACCAAATCAAAAACCGTTCAAACAGAAACTTAGAAGAATCAACCCCATGCTTCTTCCCCTTATTGAAAAAGAAATAAATAGAATGTTTGAAGCAGGTATCATTGCGCCCATCAGATTCTCAGAATGGGTATCTAATTTAGTTCCCACTAGGAAAAAAACAGGAGAGATAAGACTGTGTGTAGACTTGAGAAATTTAAACCAGGTCTCTCTAAAAGACCACTACCCTTTGCCCAAAATGGACCATATCTTACAAAGAGTAGTGGGTTCCTCTAGAATTTCTTTACTAGACGGATTTTCAGGATTTAATCAGATACTTGTTCACCCGGACGACCAAGACAAGACAGCCTTTACCACACCGTGGGGAACATTTAAGTACGTTAAAATACCTTTTAGGCTGAAAAACGCTGGTGCTACCTTTCAAAGGGCAATGGAAATTGCATTTGCCAAGGAGATACATGATTTCCTTGTTGTTTACCTTGATGATCTAACCCCATTCTCCAAATCTGACCAAGAGCACCTTAAGCACTTAAGGCAAATTTTCATGACATACAAGAAATATGGCATTTCCTTGAATCCCAAGAAGTCCCTGTTTGCCCTTGAGGAAGGCAAGCTTCTAGGCCATATCATATCAAAAGATGGGATTAGAATTGATCCTGAAAGAATTCAAGCTATCCTCCAAATCCCCTATCCAAGAAACATAAAAGAACTGCAAGCATTCCTTGGAAAGATCAATTCCCTAAGGAGAATTATCCCAAACCTAGCTCAACTAATAAGGTGATTGAGCAACATGTTGAAGAAGGATGCCAAGGTAAAATGGTCTCTTGAAACCAAGCAGGCCTTCGAGAGCATCAAAACCACCTTGACTGAAACGCCTGTCCTCACCAATCCTCAATTCGACAAAGATTTTATCATTTTTCCTTTGCATCTGAGCACACAATAGCCGTTGTCCTATTGCAAAAAGATGATCAAGGTAATGAAAAGCCAATTGCTTTCTTCAGCTGAGCTTTGAGAGATGCACCCTTGAAATATCAGATTATGGAAAAGCAGGCTTATGCCCTGGTCAAAGCCATCAAAGATTTCAGAATTTACATCTTATACTCCCACATGATTGCCTATGTCCCAAACTTTGTTATAAAGGATATATTAACTCAAGAGGGAATAGAAGGCAAAAGAGGCATGTGGATTGCTAGCATCCTTGAATACGACATTGAGATAAAACTGACCAAACTGATAAAGGGACAAGGGTTAGCCAAACTAATGTCCGAAACAAACTTCCAAGCCTTAGACATTAATCAACTAGACAATGAACCGGAGCTCGCGACTCCTCAGATCAGTGAGACCTTTTTGCAATCCCCATGGTATGCTGATATTTGCTTTGTATTGTTAAACCTGTGTGCTCCCCCAGGATTGTCCAGAACCAAGAAAAATTTTTTAAGGATGAAATCCTCAAAGTTTTGTGTCATAGATGGTGCTTTGTTTTGGAAAAATCATGAAGGTGTTTTGCTTAATTGTTTGACTATGAATGAAACTAACAACATCATGAAAGAATTCCATGCAGGGGACTGTGGAGGACACTTATATTGGAAGTTCACTGCTGACAAGATTTTAAGGGCTGGTTATTATTGTCCCTCTTTATTTGAAGATGTCAAGAAGTTTGCTGTTTCATGTCACAAATGCCAAATATTTGAAGGGAAAAGAAAATTATTGCCTTTGCCCCTTAAGCCCATTTCAACTGAAAAGCCTTTTCAACAATGGTGTCTCGACTTCATTGGAGAAATTCATCCCTCTTCCTCAGGCCAGCACAAGTGGATTCTGACAGCCACTAATTATTTCACTAAGTGGATTGAAGCCATTCCATGTAGACAGGCCAACGACTCCACTATTATCCAATTCCTTGAGAGCAATATCCTTTCCAGATTTGGCTGCCTTGAGAAAATCATCACTGACAATGCTGTGGCCTTCAAATCCAAAAAGATGATCAACTTCTGCCATAAATACCACATTACCTTGGGCCACTCCACAGCTTACTACCCTCAGGGTAATGGCCTGGCCGAATCATCCAACAAAAGCCTCATCAACATCATAAAGAAATTGCTGGAGGAAAACAAAAAGAATTGGCATAGGAATCTCACAAATTCTCTTTGGGCAGACAAACTTTCAACTAAGAAATCCATTAGGATGAGCCTTTATGAGCTAGTATATGGCATGGAAGCCAAATTTCCTTCATCGTTTGGCATTCCTACTATCAAATTGTTACAGGAAATTCAGGCTGAACCAAATGACATGCAGAGAAGAGTTAATTAAACCATTCATCTTCAGAAAACCAGAGAGCAAGTCTATGACAGAGCTCAAATGTTGCAAGAAAAACTCAAAAGGATGTTTGATAAGAAAGCTAAAGCAGAATATTTTTGGGTTGGCAGCAAAGTTCTAAGATGGGATTCACGAAGAGAGGACAAGGGTAAACATTCAAAATTCGATTTTCTGTGGAAAGGCCCGTACATCATCAGCGATGTGCAAGGCAATAATACATATTTTCTTAGATCTCTGGATGGCAGCACAGCTGAAGAAGGCCCTACCAATGGCCGAATGCTAAAGCACTATAATGATCCTTTTTTATTGAAAAGAACAGGCGGTGTTATTTTCTGTACATAAAATTTTTGTATATATTAGCACTTTGATTTTATTTTGTAACAGTCCATGATGCTAAAGCACACAGAAGAAAGCAGGCAGTGTTTTACAATTTAACAACCAATCATTTAAGGGAAATTATTGTCAACAGTCGAAAAGTTCAATCAATCCAGCAGTCAGCACTAAGAAGTTTCAAAGCACAACAATAATAGAAGAATCAAGGAATCTAACCCGCTGTTCTTGGCTTCTCACAAGGAGAAGCCATCCCCAAGTGGAGCCACTGTTAGCCTCCTGCTACAACAGGTTTCTCATATTTCATGATTGACATTTTTACAGGCCAAATATGTCATACTTTGCATGCTGCAATGCTCCATATTTGCTAAACAGTCACCAAGGAAAGAATGCTACTCAGAGTTCATCTAACTGCTTTCCAAATTCTAAAAAGTCATTCCAGTTTTGTAGAATTTTCAGCTAAAGGGAGGTCCAAACAGCTTAATCTTGGTCTCCCTAGGTTTCAATTTCCTGTTTTAGAATATAGAGAATGAAAATCTGTCCAAACAGCTTAATCTTGGTAGATTCTTAGATAGGTAGAGAAACAAAGGAGCCCAACTACTTAATCTGGGCCCTTGGAAGAAATAAGGGTAGTTTGTAGATAGGAAATCATAAAAAGAAAAAGTTGAAATGCTGGGTCTGCAAGTTTAAGTGCACCCAAACCAAATGAAGAAAAAATGTTAGGTAAGTAGGTTGGGTAGTTTTGAGGTTGCAGAATCTTGATTTCTGATCAATCCTATGTTTTCAAAGTATCATCTCTACTCAAGTCACAGTCATCAGGAAGTTTTATGTGGAGGAGCTCAAATCAGGCATAACTAACTTCCCTTTCTTCCTCTTCCCAAAATCATTGACTAATTTCCCCAAAAAGAGGTCAAGATCTGCTTGATATCTCTTAGTTTCATCATTTTCCATGTCATTAGCCTTGGTGAAGATCTGCTTCACTCAAGGAGGGTC
>APFE030340639.1:107538-122986 GCA_000404065.3 Pinus taeda
GTAATATATTTTAAAACAATTATAATTAATTAACTAATTAAGGTATATATATCTTAACTCCAGATACTTAACCTTAGATCTAACTAATCCCTTAGAGGGTTTGACTATTTGGAGGCACATTTCTTTTCAATGCAAATGCTGAGGAAAGGTTTGCACATGAAGAGATTTGATCCCTTTCACTGCTTGATAGATACAGGGGTAGCATAAATCTGGGTTGGTTTCAGTTATGCACAACCATAAAAAAATTATTGCACATTTAATTATTCTCATCATTAGAGATAGGTTAAATATGTTTAAGATTAATTTAGTCAATTTATTTTTAAATTTTCTTAGTTACCTTAGTTTATTGAGATGATAAAGACTCTTAAGAGCTTGAATATTGAAAAATGATAAAAAAATTTGAATGAAAAGTGAATAAGGTTGCTGAATGATAGAAAATGTGAATGATAAGAATGTGCTCAATTACAAATAGTCTTCATTGTGATCATTCACAAACTATTTTCTTTTGTCCTTATTGTCACACTTGTTAGTTTTTCCATATTTTCATATGGATAATATGAAAATGATAGTTAAAATTGTAGGCCATTAAAATCTTCAACTCAAGTTGTTGTAATAAGCATCATAACTTGTCTCACTTGCTCTCCAAAATTAATATTAGGTTTTATCCAATGTCAATAATTATGGTTTATGGAGCGTTAAACCCCAAGTAAGTTTCAATGATAGTTGTTTTCTATTACCTCGTTTGAATGCAAAGTGAGTAGCAATGTTGAATGATGGAAAATGACAACAATAAGAATGTAGTCAACTGTAATGCTTTATCGTTTCAAGAAAAAAACATTTCGAGTAAGTGCATATTTTATTTAAGACGAAAATTCAAGTATTTTGTTTATTGTTGAATTATTGTAGCATAGAAATCAATGAACATCATCAATCATTTTATTTGTTATTACATTGAAATCAATTGCATCTATTGCAAGAAATCAAATATGATTAGAAACTTAAATCCACACTAAAATCAATGCATCTAGTACAAGCAATCAAATAGGACTAGATTAGAAATCAAAATCCACATTGAAACCAATGAATCTGCTATGATCAATCATATAGGACTAGGAATACAAATCTACACTGAAACTAATGAATCTATTTCAATGAATAACATTGTATCTCCCCCTCCCTCTCTCCCCTATGCCTCTTTCCCTCTCTTGCAACCACTCCTTCCCTCTCTCTATCTCTCTCTTCTTCCACCTCTCTCCCTACCGTCTATTTCTATGTCTCCTTCCATCTCTCCTTTGTCTCATTATCTCACCCGCCAAGTGTACACACACACTCTCTCTCTCCATATCTATTTATCTCTCCCTCAATCCCATAATATTTATCTCTTGTTTCCTCTCTCCCACCTTAATCTATATCTCTATCTCTCTCTATATCTTCTTATTTTTCTCCCTATCTCATCCCTCAAACATACACACATTCTGTCCATATATATTTATCTCTCTCACCCTCCCTCTTCCTCTCCCTTTCTCTCTTCCCCTTGTCTCCTTATCTCTTCCCCTTCTCCAATTGTCACTCTCCTTCTCTCTCTCTTCCCTCCCACTCTAATCCCTCTCTCACACTCTCTCTCCACCTTTCTCTCTCTATGTTTTTCTTCTTCCCTCACTCTCTCTCTCCACCTTTCTCTCTCTATGTTTTTCTTCTTTCCTCTCTCTCTCTCCCACTCCAACTCCATCTGTCTATCCCTCCCCCTCTCCTTCTCTCTCACAAGACCACTATCTCTTCCTTCCTCTCTCTCCCTTGCTCTACCACATCCATTTGTCTCTCCTCACTTTCAAATACACACTCTCTCTATACCCTCCAACTCTTTCACTATCTTTCTACCTCCTCTTCCTCTATTCCTCTTGCCATCCTGCACCCCCCCACCCCCCAACCTCTATGTTCCCTCCCACTCTCCCTCGCTCTCTCTCCATCTTTCCCTTTTCACTCCTTCTTTCTCAGTGATTGGTTGATCCAAATTTAAGATGGATCTAGGTTGGTTTGCTTAATTTTTATGGTTTTTTTAAATCTTGACAATATGAGATGTATTATTAGATATTTTTTTTTATGTTTATTACGCCATCTAATTTATAAAATTATCATAGTTTAATTTTAAATATTACGATTTAACATGAACATCCTCCTAAACTACATTATAAAACACCTCTTAGCACAATCAATTTTAAACAAAAAGTTAAAACCAAGCCCTTATTAGAAAAAGAAAAAAACCTAGTTAGAAAAAATAAAGTTTACATCGTAAGTCTAATGATACATATTAATATTAA
Source organism: Pinus taeda (assembly GCA_000404065.3). Lineage (NCBI taxonomy): Eukaryota > Viridiplantae > Streptophyta > Pinopsida > Pinales > Pinaceae > Pinus > Pinus taeda. Next base: position 109,857 of record APFE030340639.1, read on the forward strand.
ATCTAATCTTAAATCATGCTCACATAAATAACATATTTACAATCAATTACTTCCCACCATAATTTAAGAAAGTCTTTCCATAAACATGGATGGAAAATAAAAAATATATATACTTAGGAGTCACTTCCCTCAATTATTTATGCTTTCCTCCACACTTATAAATGTGTAGAGTTAATCAATTAAATCATCCACTTGAAATCTCAATTCATTAGCTCCTCCCAAAGAAATACTATATGATTCAATTTGCATGTTGATCACTATTAATTTAGCATAGACTAATGTAGGTTATAAATTTTTATGTAGTTTTTAACATAACATAATTTCTAATTTGAGTGGTAGGGACTAAGCTACACGGTAACACGCGTTTTAATTTATATGGTAAAATTAATCCTAATTTATAGATACTATTTATATGTCATATATTTTTATGTGATATGTATATTATGATTTTCTTGTATCAAAAAAATTGTATAACAAAGTGAATAATATTATTTGATTACTTTTAACCTTTTATAATTAATCGAATTGGCATGTAAATGTTAAACACTGATATAATATATATTTATATGTTGATAATAAAAAATAATAAATATATATATATTATAATATTATATTATTATAATATATTATATATATATATGAATATTATGAGAGTACATTAATAAACTCTTTCTTAATTGTAGATTTTCTACTTATCATGTCATACAAAAATGAAGTAATTAAAATCTTCATCACAAAAAACCCAATCTAGATTACTAGATTGTTATAGTGTGTCCTTGTTAACCAAACGCTTGGAGGTTCCTTCTAATGTTAAATTTAATTTATGACCACAACATAATATATATTTTGTTAAAAAATATTCCACATAGTGTAACTACTCTGACATGGTTTCCTATTTCCCTTCCTAAGCTAAAGTTGATAAGAGGGGACCTTTTTTTTCTTCCTTTTGTGTCTTTTTTCTGTTCACATTCCCTTTATTTCTAAAGTTCCACCAATTAATTTTTTCCTCCACAAATGTTCCATAATTTACTAGTCATTTCAAAGAACATGTTCATAAATGCTCACTATGCTAACCAAAAGATCACATTGTTTATATGTTGAGAAGGAACATGCATACACATCCATTTATGGTGACTATTGACTATTTCAAATAAATCATTAGGATATTTGGAAATTTTCAATTGAACATCTTTCTAGAGACCTCTTACCATCCAAATGATCTTCCCATTAGGATATTTTTAGATATGGACATTGACAACTTTCTAATTGTCCACCCAATATATTGTTCTACCTCTCAAAATAACATTTTTCTAATTCCTAGAGTGGGTCATTGGGTCAATTTGAAAAACAAATATTTTGAATACTCCTAATAGATCCATTAAGCCCACTTGAAAAATTATGATTTAGTTATCCATCACAAACCATTAGAAATAATCCCACCAGGCTTATTGCAAGGTTGTAGTCAACCACTTTTAAGAGGAAAAAATTTGAGCACACCTAATAAGCCATTCATCCATCTCATTAGAATGTATTTTGATTACCTTCAATTTCTTAGCTTGAAAGGGGTACATTTTAGCAATCCCAACTAGTGATCAAGTTAGCTCAAAAGAAAAATACTCAAATGTCCCTAATAGATTACAAAACTATTTAGAAGAACAATATTTGAATGTCCCTACTGAACTTGTTAAAAATATCAATAATAAATCAACTCAAATCAAAAGAACATTATTCAAATGTCCATAAGAAATCATGAAAATAATACAAAATAAAAACATTTGAATCTCCCTAATAAGACATGTGTGAAACTTGAAAGATTTCCATTCATATGTCTTTGACAACCTTGATTTGGCCTCATTCAAAGATGCCAATTCTAAATTATGGCGATCAAGCCATTTCAAAATGATCTCATTGAAAAATTTTCAAACATGTCCTTGACATAGCAAAACAATTCATGGGTCCCTTTGGACAAGAGAAAATACCATAAAGGACTCAAATGTTTGTCCCAGTAGGCCATTAAACATCTTCCCAACAAAATTCTAGTCAAACCACTTTTAAGATAATATTATGGAGTATAATAAGAAGGAATTTTCAAACCATTCAAATAAATACATTTATTGAAACCCTTCAAGATAATCCAAAGGCCCATACCAAACCACTATTAAAAATTAATATTCCAAATACACAAAAATGATTCAACTCAATGCTAGTCTTGCATGCTAAACAAATTTATACACAAATAATTTGAACTATATCTAGTCCACGCCCTCCATCTCATATGCATCACGTAATACCAAAGACATAACATGAATTGAAATATAGATACACTTAGGAAATACAAATAATTTACAAGGACATACATTGTATCAATGCGACCATTGTGCATATATAAAATTGATTGTGAAAAGTAATTGAAAACAATAAACTTAAAAGAATTCAAATTATGAAGGCATATATCCTAACAATAAAAATTGAGACATGCAACAAATGTTACATCCATGAGCACCATCACCTTATTCATAGATAATCAATTATTAGCCTAATAACAAAATCAACAACATGAATTTATAATAGAAATCGCACTCATATCTTATAAACAGACTAGTCTAAGGAATTTTCCTGTTGGTGAACAATTTTCCAACCAACCATACAAAAATCTCCGTCAATGCCATGAAAATTCTATCAAGTCATAAGGTAGAGTAAATTAGTCTAAGAAGATCATGTTACTCATCCAACCTAATTTCTTTTATGTTTAACTAAATTATTTACCCCAAAACTCTCCATAAAATTCCATAAGAAATCTAATCATGGCATTCTCTTCATAAACCCACATAATCATAATGAATATATCTCCCTTTTAGGCTCAAAATTCTGTCGATAATCCTCTTTGATCCAATATTATTGAATGACTTTGTAAGAGTCGAACCTATCACCTATCATCTAGATAATTTTTCTCAAGTTTTATCTCAACCCTTGAGATAGATAATAAAAAATCATCTACATGAATAGTGGGTGTAACTTGTTATTAAACATGGCATCTATTCTCATTTTCACCTTCCATCTCTCCTCACTATTCTTAGGTATTCCTTATGTTCATTGCACAACTTTCCTCTCTCATTGTACATTGCATCGAGGGTAGCAAGGAGGTCATAGCGGGGGGGTGGTAGCCCCCGTATTCACAAGTATTGCGAGGTGAAAAAATTCCACCCTACTTGAGGGGTTCTTAAGGGGTTTGGAATACTCCTTTCCCAAAATTTAGGGGTAGTGTCCCCTCCAAAATAAAAGTATTATTCTTTTACATCTGCTTTTTTTATGGTTTTCATGACACATTTTTTGCTAAAATTAGTTTTTTGGCTTGAACATGATGCATTTGTGGCTAAGGGGTTTGGCTCAGGTTTGTGGTAGACCTTTATAAAATGGGAGATTTGTAGAATTATTTTTTTTGATGAGAGAAAATGGCGAGAAACTAAAATATAGAGATAGAGAAGTTAAATGCGCATATTTTTTTGTGGAAACTCAAAATGGAATATTTGTTGATGAATATAAATTAGTGGATTGCTATCAGGCTCGGTTTCACATCAATGAGGTTGTCATAGAAGACTAGACCAAGTTGGATTGAAAGGAAAAGAGGATAATATGGTTATGTATCTCAAATTAAATATTAATAAATTATTTAGGGGAAGATAAAACAAAGGATTTTTGGAACAAGTCAGGGGTTTTAAAACATTCTAAGTCACTAGTCAACAAATTGTTCATATGGGAAATGTTGTTTAACCTAACGATGAATGATGGATACTGGATGAGATAGAATTTAAATAAAATTAATAATGTGGTGAGTTGGTTATTATATGTTGATATTAATACTTTGGACAAAGATAAGTGCATCATCTTTATTGTTCTCTCTAACAAACTCCTGGAATAGTTTATTTATTTCCATAGGTCGTATTGTAGCTACTTTAAGTTTCACTGAAATAGTCTCATTCATTTATCAAAAGAAATAAGAAAGGGAAACATGGAAATCCAAAATGGAGATTCCTTTTCTCTAAGAGGATGCTCCTAGAATAGAAATATAAGTACCTTCTTCAGTGTGATATTTAAATCTAGAGGAATATCTAAATATCCAAGAAAGTCCGTGAAGGTATGTTTGAGATGTGGAAAAGGATTGCCTTATAAGAAGATTGTACATACAAAATTATTGATAAAGGGAAGGTATCTAAATATGATACTGTTTTATAAGAAAAAACTTCCTTTGGTGAAGGATACAATGTGTAGTTGGTTTCTTCAAGTACACATGTACATTGTGAAACATGGATAGTTAACACAATTGTATCCTTTCATATGTCTCATCATAGGTATTAGTTCCGTGAGTATGAAAGATTTGATGGTGGTTATGTTTTCATAGGAAATTACTTGATAGCCAAAGTCATAGGAGAAGAAAAATTTAATTTGAAGCTCATGGGTGGAAGGATTACAGCACTCCTTGGCATTTTTCATAGCTTAGAAATAGCCAAAATTTTGATTTATGTAACTGAAATGAGTGATGCCAGTGTAAAAGTGGTGTTTGAAAAGGATATATATATGATGGTTTGAGGAGAAATGACATTACTGATAAGACCTCTTATTGGCACTGTAGGAAAGCTACCTAAGAGCATTATTAGTGATGGGTGCAACAATTATATTGTTCCTAGGATTAGAGTAGAAGAAGGAAAAGTTCAAACAATCTTCGGAGAAAATACTATGTTATGCCACCAAAAACTAGGACATGTTGAAGACAAGGAATTTTGAATGTTATATGACAATGATATGGTAAATGGTAGGCCTAATTTCTCTCTATATTTTTATTTCTTTAAACGTTTTTTATATGAGAAGTACAATCGGGTAATATTTTCCTTTAGTTCTGTCAGGTGAGAGAAAATATTATGACTGGATAACGATGATGTGTTTGGAAGTGTGTTGCTTCCATCACTAGGTAAATATGTGTATTGAGACTCATTTATATGTGAGTTCTTAGGAAATACATGGATTTATTTATTTACGAAGAAATTTCATGTTTTTAAAAATTCAAAGAGTTTAAAGTTCTTGGTAAATTATGGAGAATAAAATTACAGTGTTGAGGACAAATACTCGAAGAGAATTTGATGGGAATTCATTCAAATAATTATATTATAAGTGTGGTAAAGCAAGGTAAAATACTACTCCATACAAACCTCAACAAAATGGAGATGTATAAAGTATGAACAAGAGGTTAATCAAGAAAGCAAGGAGCATGCTCAATTTTTCTTGTGTAGGATAGGAATTTTAGACAAGGATAATGGATATTACATATTACTTAGTAAACAGATCACCCTCATGAATGTTGGATGATATGACTCTACATGAGGTATGGCTTGGTAAGAAAGCTTCTCTTAAACATATCAGGGCATTTGGATATGATGCTTATATACATGTTCTAAAGGAAAGTAGGAGAAATCTAGATAAGAGAGTTGGAAAATGTGATTTTTTTTTATATAAACATGGCCTAAAAGGTTATAATCTCTATGACCCATAAACTAAGAAGGTGGTTTATAGTTCACATGTGGTATTCAGAGAAGTAAGATATATTGTCAAACAGGAAGTCCCACCAAAGGAGCGAGAATAACAAAAGGGATAGAGTTTGAATTGAGGAATGATGAATCAAACTCTATAGAAGAACATGAATTAGAAGAATAATAATAGCCTATGGCACTAAGGATATTGATTTGGAAAAGAACGAAAGTAGAATGGTATACTCTACCTAATTTTCTCTCAATTTTTCCTTTTCTAATTACCAATTATTATCATAGAACTATTAGGGAGGTAACTGATTTCGAGCATCAAAATTTTTGGAATAAAGTGATGATTTAAGAAATGGAAGCCTTAGAAAAAATGAGATAGAGGTCTAGTCGAGTTTTTAGTTTAAATAAATCCAATTTACAGCAAATGGGTGTTTAAAAAGAAATTAAATGCAAAATGAAAATTAGAGTCTTACAAGGCTTAGTTAGTAGAAAAAAGTTATTCCAAGGTAGAGGGAATTGAATTTGGAATTTTTTTTTCTCTTGTGGCTAAGTTGATTTCTATTATATTTATGTTATTATATTACTATCTATTTTTATTTTGATGTAGAAAAGATGGATGTGAAGAAAATAATTCGTACATGCGGATCTAGAACAAGAAACACACGAAGCATACACAAGGATTTGCCATAAAAGGTAAGAAAGAGTTGGTATGTATCTTGAAAATATCCTTATATGGGTTGATGCAATCACCAAGAATGTGCTCTAGAAAATATGTTACTTATGATTTGGGACATGGCCTTATGCAGAGCTAAGTGGACCACTATGTGTATTTCAAAATATTTTGTGATCATGTTATTTATATGGTATTACATGTGGATGATATGTTTTCAATTGCAAATGACAGGGAAATCATCCAAGATGTGAAAACTCAAATATCTTATAAATTTGAAAATAAGGATCTTAATGCTGCAAATTTTATCTTGGGCATGGAAATTAAAAGATATTAGGCAAATAGAACACTCTAGTTAACTCAAAGGAAGTACATTGAGACAATATTACATAGGTTTAATAAACAATAATGTAAACCAACAAAGATGCATCTCATTGTATTTGTTGAATCATCTATAGATTAGTGTCCTAATGCATGGGAAGAGGAAGAGGACATGTTCAATATCCCATATTCCAATCTGGTTGTATGCCATTTACCCTATCCCAGGAATTTTAGTGACCTCACCACTACTCCCAACAACATGAAAGATATGGCTATTTCCCAATGGGAATTTCATGACAAGGTTGATGATGCAGTGTTTTTCAAGCCATCTCTTCAGTGTGCCATGGTTCTAGCCACCTGGATGGTGTTTTCCATATGATTCATTCACTTTTAGTCTATTGAGACCATCTAGTAAGGACTCGGTGAAGGAGGAGAAGGAATCATATGCAAACCATATAACATGTGTATTGCTATGTGCTTTTGTTCCTTCTTTTGGCTCTTTATTTTGACTTTACTTCCAAAGTCTAAGTTTGAACTCAAGTTTTGCAATAGAACACCTTTTATTATGACTTTACTCCCCAACGTATGAGTTTGAACTTTAGTTTTGAGTTTAATTTACTCTAAAGAGTCTCATCTTGAACTTGAGTTCTATAATAGAATTCTCCTTATTCTGACTTTACCTTGTAAATTATGAATATGAACTTGAGTTTTCTAATAGATACCATGATTGAGAGTGCAAGTTATTGCAACATAGATCATATGAACATATATGGTTTGATCCACATCCACAATTTGCATGGCATCAATGCACATCTATTTATATCTATGTGGTATATGCATGGTCATGTGTGTGTGTGTGTGTGTGTGTGTGTGTGTGTGTGTGTGTGTGTGTGTGTGTGCAAGCGCGCGCGCGCGTGCATGCGTGTGTGTGTGTGTCTATATGATATTCACATGTATGTATATTGGTTTATATGTATATGGTATATGGATAGAATATACCATGTAAACGAGTGCATGTATATATATACTATGTAAATATAAATCAATGTGCATGGATATTTATGTGCCATGTTGATATAAATATAATATTTAAAATTTGTTATCCCAACAAGATAAATATAATGATTAAAATTAATAATACTTAAAATTCACATGTACTTAGTATTATTTAGCATTTAAATTTTACATTATTAATATTTGTTCCATATTATAAAATTTATACACATATATATAGATATAATTTAATTTATTTAAATTTTAATTTTTTAATATTTATTTTTCATGTACACATGAAATGTAAATCTTTATATATGACAATAATATATATATATAATGATGGTATTGTCGAATAAACTATGAGAGTGTTTCTCTTGAATTTGTTTCTTTTCTACATACATACTTATCATATCACTTAAAATAAAGTAAATTAAATTATTCATCACATCAAAACAAATGTAAATTAGCTCATATTGTTATAGCATATCCCTGTTAACGACAGGATTGGAGGTTCCTTTTAACATTAAATTACATTTTGAAGACCACAAGAGAATATAATGTTATTCAGAATTATTCCACATAGTGTAACCACTCTTATATGGTTACCTATCATCATTCCTAGGGTAATCTTGATAAGAGGGGGTTGTTTTCTTTCTTTTGTATTTTGTTTCTTTTGATTTTTCTCATTAGTTTTACGCCTAGGGTTTCACCAATTAATTTTTTCCTCTTCAGATGTTATTTACCTTACCATTCATTTCAAATAACATGTTCATAGATACTCAATAAGTTGATTGATAGATCACCTTATTTATACATTAATAAGGAACGTGCATACATGTCCGTTTATGGTAATTATTGACTATTTGGTTTAATTCATTAGTTACGTTTGGAAAATATCAATTAGACATCATTATAGATATATCATACCTTTAAAATGGTATTAACGTCAAGATATTTTTACATATGGGCATTGGCTACTTTGAAAATTTCCACCAAAATATTGTTAGACCTTTTCAAAGGAACCATTTTCTAATTCCCTTAGTCGGCCACTGGACCAATTAGAAAAAAAGTCTTTTGAATAGTCATCATTGATCCATTAGGCCCACTTGAGAAATAATTATTTCGTTACCGATCATAAACCATTAGGAAAATCCTATTAATCCATATTTGAAAAAAAATAATCCCATGAGGCTTCATAGAATATTTTCATCAACCAGTTTTAAAAGGAAAATATTGAGCACCGCTAATAAGTGATCGAGCCAACTCAAAGTGAAATATTTTGATTAACATCACTTAGCCAACTTAAAAGAGGTACATTTGAACCATCTAAACAAGGCATCAAGTCAATAAAAATAATAATATTTAAATGTTCCCAAAATATTATCAAACAAGCTTCAAAGAAAAACTACTCAATGTCCTTGATGAACATGTGAATAGTCCAATAAGTAATTGAGTCAAACAAAAGAACAATATTCAAATATCCCCAATAAATTATGATACTAGTTTGATAGAACAACATTTGAATGCCCCTAATAAGCCATTGGTGAACATGAAATATCAACATTCAAATGTCATTGATAGCCTCAACAAGGTCTCTTTCAAAAATGCCACTTCTAAAGGTATCGCCACGGGGCCATTTCAAAAGATCCCATTGAGACCTTTTAAAACATGTGATTGATGTAAAAAAAAAAAAATCATTGGCCCATTTGATAAAAATAAAACCCATCAATGACTCTCAAATGATTTTTCTAGTAGGCTATTAAATCTCTTACCAACCAATAAACCTCTTACCAACCAAATTTTAATTAAATCACTTTGAATATAATATTATGAAGTATGGTAAATGGCAGAGCGATGACCCCCAACCCCTATTTAGGACGATGTAGTGGGGGGAAATCATATCCTACTCCAAGGGTTCGTAAGGAGATGGGAGTCCTCCTATGTGGGGTTTTGGAGGAAACATCCCCTGAAAAAAGAAATGTTGGTTTTTTGCATCCATTTCTACTATGTTTTGGCACATTATTTTTTCTAGAAGCAATTTGTGGTGCATGGTGGCTTTTCCCATGGTTTTATAAGTTTAGTTAAGGAACTACAATTGTATTCTAATCTAAGCTAAATGGGGTGATGTTTTATGGATGTTGTGAGATATATATCATATTGTAATATTGCACGCTAGAATATATATTGAAAAAATCTTGGTGGTTCTCCCAGTTTTGGTTTCTAGGATAAAATTTCTATGTTAATGTGGGGGTTCATCCTTACGTATTTTAAATTTTCTCAAGAATACATTTCTAATAATTATTTTTTCTATGTCAAAACCTACATTTCACAACAAAGCACTTTTGGCTTCAAGGGGATGCATTTCTGGTTAAGGGGTTTAGATCAATCTTGTGGTAGACTTTATTATAGTGGGAGATCAACATAAGCAATTCTTTTGGTAAAGGAAATTGTGGGTAGTTCAAAGATAGATATAGAGAAATTCAACGAGTTGAGTTATGAGCAACGGAAGCTAAAAATGGAAGATTTTCTTGGGTGTGAAGAGTATGTGAGAGTGAAGAGGAAATTATAGAAGATCTGTTATAGGTTGTATCTATTCATTTTGTTGGATAATATAAAAGAAAGGAATGGTTTGTTCTACATGAACGTAGAAAAAACGGGGTGAACCACGCATATTTGTGTCTCTCTTGTTTTATGCATTTTTTGTGTTTGTGTTTCTACAATATTTTATGTGTTTCATTGCTCTGTAATGATATATAATCTTCTAACATATTTTTTGGTGGACAGTGTTGGATTCCACAATTATGCTGAGAGTGGGAGTGAATCAATAAAATCATCATTTTCACTTATTTAATTCCATTCAAACATCATTAAACATCTGTTAGAAATGGCAACAAGAAATTCCAATTTAATTTGTCCTTGGGTTAAATTGTTAATTAAAATCAAATTCTATTATCATAACAACTTGTAAATAGTTAATTAAGTTTATTCGACTTAGGAATTTCGAGTTGGAAGTCTAGGTAGAGTCATGTAAGTTTGATCCCTAAATTTTAGGGGTCCAAATTGAGTTTATTGTAGTTCTAGTTAGATAACCCAGTTCAACTAAGTTGTAGTCAACTGAACTAGTTCTAACTGTTGGAGGAACTAGTAGAGGTCTATTAGTGAGTTGGTGCACCAGTGCATCCTTAGTGCCACACCAACTAACTAAAGATTCACTCAAGAATAACCCATGCATGTTAGTACAGAGGAAGACCCAGTTCACACTAAAGTGCAGGGACAATATACTATTAGATGTATAATTTTCTGAGTTGTATAGATGGTTCATGCAATCAGTTGAGGACCTAAGTTTAGATTGTGTAGTTATTGAAGAAGGATTTCCCAATTAAATATCAGATCCTTCCTCTAGGAATTGTACAAGGAAGTAGGGTCTTTTCAGGCAACAGAAAATGCTAAGTGTTGGCCAAGAAAGGCTTGTGAGGCAAAGAGCTAGATCATACTTTTGTAGAAACTATTCTAGTAAGAAAAATCATTGTATTTTCTTCTTAGATCTCCTAGTTAATACAATATAGATAGTCAGGGTTTTGAGTAGTTTCTTTCCCTAGAGAAATATTGTGTTATGTGTCATTGATATTCTTCCTCTTTTTTCTTACTATTTTCATCAATCATTTTTTGCTTATTAGTATATCACATGATTTATTGAATGTACATAAAAGTCTACATGGTATCGAAGTTGAAAACAATATACAAGAGGAGATTTCAAGTTTATTGTGCAGGTGAAATTTGAATTTGCAGTTCATACTTCAAAGTCAGAAAATGGCTTTCTACATTTTGAGACTTGAGTATGCCTTGGAAGTCAACTCAAATTACATAGCCTAGAACGAAAAGATGGAAGGAGTGCTCAAAGACAATGGCCTCAAGGAATTCATTAATCAAGACATTCCTAAGCCTTCAGCGTTAGATCCTAAAAATTTGGTTGAATGGATAAAGTATGTGGAAAAGGTGAGGCAGATTATCCTTGAGGGAGTTCTAGACCACATTGTTTTAAGTTTCCATGGCAAGGAAACTCCATTTGTAATGTGGAAGGCATTGACAGAATTGTTTTAGAATAGAAGTGACCATAGGAAGTTCGCACTGAAGGACAAACTCAGAAAGATAAAAATGGAGAAGGAGATTCAATTTGGAAATACTTCACCAAGTTCACTCATTGTCATGTTGAGCTTGGAAGTATGGAGATTACTATTGTCAAGGATGATATGGTGAGCCTAGCTTGTCTACGAATTTCCAAGAGTTGACACAGTTATCAAGACACTGTCAATGCGAGGAAGAAGCTTCCACATTGGGAATGACTATGGTCATATTTGGTACAGGAAGAGATTCAGAGGAACATCAGAGACAGATCCTCATCAAAGACTGATGATGATGAAAATTCTGCCTTAGCGAGTAAGGAAAGAAAGGGAAAGGGAAGGTATCCCATTACAAATCAAATTCTTGTCATGGAGGAAATAAGAAGGACATGTTCAAATTCAAGTGCTTTCATTTAGAGTTGGGACATTTTGCTACAAAATGTCCACTCAAGAATTCCAAGAAGAAGTCCTCAGGAGGAGTAGCAAGTGAGTCTCTTGCCTCACAGTTTTACTTACACTTTACCCTCATCGCATGCATGGTGTAATCAATGATGGGTAGTGTATGGTACCTAGGCATTGGAGCTTCTTTCCACATGACTGGAAAGAAGGAGCTCTTTAGTGACTTGGAGGAGAAGCATCTCCAAGTGCATATCGAGATGGGTGATGACGGAACATATAGTGCTACCAGGTTAGGTAGGGTTACCTTTTAGAGGGAATTGAGTGCTCCTCTCACCTTGCGAGAGCTTATGTATGTTATTGGTTTAAAGAAGAACCTGGAATTTGTTGCCATGTTGGAGGATAGAGGCTATGATGTGATATTTAGTAAGGAAAAGGCTTTCCTTTGTCATATAGCCACGGGAGAGGTAAAAAGGATAAGAATTTGGATGAAGAATATTTATAAGTTAGAGGTAAAATATTGTGTTGCCTTGAGAATGAAAGCAGAGACAGTGCAAACCCAAGAAATTGGTGATTTGTTCCACAAGCGATTGGGTCACTTTCATCATGGTTCTTTGAAAATCATGTAGTAAATTTCTACTAGTCTTCCCAAAGGTACACTGGAGGAAGTTGATACATGCAAAGGGCGTACTTTGGGAAAATACACCAAAGCTTCCTTTCATGACAAATACAATCGAGCATATGAGATCCTCGATTCATGATCCAGGTGGATATTGGTGGCCACCCGCTAATTCGACTTGGATCCCCTTTAGTGCTTCGTGCAGTTTTTTTCAGTTTCCTTAATTATAGCACAATTTACTATTTTTAGCAGTTTTTCGGGTCGTAAACTTCCGGAGCCATTTTGAGGCCCTAAACGACGTTTTTTGGGAAATCTACCGCCAGCGATTTTCCGGTACTAAAAATTGTCTTTTTCGTTGTAGTCCTCGGAGAGATCTTTCCAACGAGCTATCATGCGCATCAAACGGAGATAAGACGACCAATTCGCGACCCCCGGAAGTTGATGTACCAACTTACCCAAAAACGGGGCCCACAATT